>JANAVB010040417.1:8292597-8535802 GCA_029216955.1 Iris pallida
GGCTCCACTAGAGATATCATATCAGTGAAGCAGTTTGAGCACGAAACGTTTGATGCCGTCTTGCGAGCAGCGAAGAGGTATGAGTATACTTCGCAAAGGATTGTAGATAGAAGTGGAGGACGGAAGAGGTCTCACGGGCAGATGTCGCAGTCTTCAGCACCAGCTCCGGCAGCTAGGACTTTAACTATTGGAGCTCCTAGGGGGCGACCACAGTTTTGTCGGTTCAGCACTCGACGCCGACGTATTCTCAGCAACAGAAGCAGAAGAAATCTTTCGCAATGGACTGCACTTATTGTGGGAAGCCAGGATAGTAGTATCAGAGTATCGCAGAGCACAGGGATTGTGCTTGGCTTGTGGGGCACCGGATCACAAGATAGGGTCATGTCGAAATAGAGCAAGTTCGTCGTCATCAAACCTAACCAGTCCATCGGTTAGGGTTCCAGCACCAGTGCAGCAGCAGTATCAGCCTCCGAGGTCATTGCCGCCTCAGGCTCAACAGTATGCCAAAGTTCAGATTCAGAACCAACAAAGAGGTCATCAGCAGAGGAGACCAGCCAAGAAGTCAAGGTCAGGCTATGGCTTTGACCGTAGAGGAAGGGTTAGCTTCAGGTGAGGTGGTGGCAGGTACCATTCTCGTCAACTCTTTTCCAGTATCAGTATTATTTGATTCAGGTGCATCGTATTCATTTATGTCGGCACGATTCGCTATACGGATAGGACTGGAGCCTGAGTCATTATCAGTAAGGCTCAATATACTTACTGGTAACGGTCTTGTAGGAGTAGATAGAGTGTTTTTCTCGTATCGGATCATAGTTAGCGGTAGAGAATTCCCCGCTAGGTTGATAGAATTCCCGATAGCCGATTATGATGTGGTCTTAGGGATGGATTGGTTGAGAGATCAGTATGCTAGGATAGATTGCCATATTGGCAGGATTTTTGGTATTCCCGGTGAGGCTTATTTTTCAGAGGCGAAGTAGAACCTTCTCTACCTGTATTGCGGATGGTAGTAGCAGTGGCAGTTCAGTTTCCCAGAGTTGTGGAAGAGTTCCCAGACGTGTTCTCCGAAGAGCTTCCAGGCATGCCTCCAGAGAGAGAGATAGAGTTCATCATTGATTTACTTCCAGGGATGGCACCAGTGTCAGGGAGTCTACAGGATGGCACCTTCAGAGTTAGAGATTTTGTACAAGATGATTGAAGAACTCAGAACCAAGGGATTCATTCGTGCTAGTGGATCACCTGGGAAAGCCCCGATACTTCTTGTGAAAAAGAAGGATGGTACCTCAAGATTATGTATTGATTATCGTACCTTGAACTCTGTAACAGTCAAGAACAGATATTCTCTACCAAGGATAGATGATTTATTTGATCAACTTAGAGGAGCGACAGTATTCTCAAAGATTGACTTGCGGTCAGGATACCATCAGATCAAGTTAGAGAGCAAGATGTCCCGAAGACAGCATTCTAATCCAGATATGGGTATTAGGAGTTCCTTGTTATGTCATTTGGAGCAACCAATGTGCCAGCCGTATTCATGGACCTCATGAATCGTATCTTCATGCCCTATTTGGACCAGTTCGTGATAGTGTTTATAGACGACATCTTAGTCTATAGCAAGAATGAGGCAGATCATGAGCAGCATCTTCGTGTAGTTCTTCAGATTCACAGAGAGCACCAGTTGTACGCGAAGTTTAGTAAGTGCAAGTTTTAGCTTGATCGTATCTTACTTAGGTCACATTATCACCGAGGTGGAGTGGAAGTGGACCCCAGAAGATAGTGGCTATAGAGTCATGGCATGTTCCCAGTACCGTCGCAGAAGTTCGGAGTTTCCTAGGATTGGCTGGCTATTACCGGCGGTTTGTCTCAGACTTCGCTCGGACTTCAGCACCACTGACGCAGTTGACCCGCAAGGATGTGTAGTTTGCTTGGACAATAGAGTGTCAGAGTTCATTTGAGAAGTTGAAGCGAAGATTGATGACGGCCTCCATTCTCACGCTTCCAGATGAGACTGGAGGATTTTCAGTTTATTGTGATGCTTCTGGCAGTAGATTGGGATGTGTCTTGATGCAGCATGGTAAGGTAGTCGCTTATGCGTCTCGTCAGCTTCGTGACCATGAGAGGAATTATCCTACCCATGACTTAGAATTAGCAGCGGTAGTTTTTGTATTAAAACTTTGGAGGCATTATTTATATGGAGATCGGGTGGAGATTTTTACCGACCACAAGAGTCTGAAGTATGTGTTTACCCAGAAGGATCTTAATATACGTTATAGAAGATGGCTAGAGCTACTTGTCGATTATGACATCAACTTGCAGTATCATCCTGGGAAGGCCAACGTAGTAGCAGATGCATTGAGCAGGAGAGCTGGAGTTTATTTCTAACAACACAGCCAGAATTGTTAGTCGATCTTTAGAAGATGGATATTGAAGTAGTTCCTACCGATGTGGCATTGATGGCCAGCCTGTAAGTTCAGTCCAGCATAGTTGAGAGGATCAAGATGGCGCAATCAACAGATTCTAAGCTTCAGTGGCTCAGAGCGGAGTATAAAACAGGACGAAGACCAGAGTTATGTATTCACGAAGATGGTACTCTCCGATATGGGAGGCATCTTTGTGTACCTAGTGGTGATATCAGACAGGAGATCATGGCAGAGGCTCACAGTTCTCAGTATTCAATTCATCTCGGTGGTATGAAGATGTACTGAGACATCCGTCAGCATTTCTGGTGGAATGGCATGAAGAGGGAGATAGCCCGGTTTGTCTTCGTTGTTTAGTTTGTCAACAAGTTAAGGCTGAACATCAGAGACCAGCTGGACTTCTTCAACCTTTACCGATCCCAGAATGGAAATGGGAGCACCTTACCATGGATTTTATAACTGGGTTACCAAAATCCCAGCTGGAAGAGATGCTATCTGGGTTATAGTTGATCGTCTCACGAAGGTAGCTCATTTTTTTTCCTTCAGAATTGGTCAATCGACGGATCAGCTAGCAGAGATGTACCTCAGACAGATTGTCAGATTGCATGGAGTGCCAGTTAGTATCGTATCAGATCGAGATTCAAGATTCATATCGCACTTTTGGCGGAGTCTTTAAGAGAGCTTGGGGACTCGTCTCAAGTTCAGTTCAGCTTATCATCCGCAGACAGATGGTCAGTCAGAACATACGATCCAAATTCTTGAAGATATGTTGTGGTCATGTACACTCGACTTCGGTGGTTCGTGGAAGATCACCTGCATCTCGTAGAATTCTCCTATAACAACAGTTTCCAGGCTAGTATCCAGATGGCACCCTTTGAAGCACTGTATGGCAGGAAGTGCAGATCCCTATTAGCATGGGATGATGTCGGCGAGAGACATATGCTTGGTCCAGAGATGATTATGCAGACAATCGAGGTGGTTAGACAAGTCAGAGATCATCTTCGAGTTGCCCAAGATCGCCAACGCCATTGGGATTCTCATCGGGATCTCCTTGAGTTTTCTGTCGGCGACTACGTATTCCTTAGGATCTTGCCTACCCGTGGCGTCATTCGATTCGGCGTACGAGAAAAGCTTAGTCCTAGGTACATAGGGTCGTTCGATATCCTTGAGCGAGTAGGTGATGTGTCCTATCGTCTCGCTCTTCCGCCGTCTTTATGTGAGGTACATGACGTATTCCATGTATCCCAATTGCGACGGTATATTCCGAATCTGAGTCATGTCCTTGTTATTCAGAATTGGTTGTTGGTACCAATCTTTCGTATGAGGAAAGGCCCGTATCCATTTTGGACCGAAGAGAGAAGGTGCTCAAGAATAAAACTATTAGTTTAGTCCGTGTTGCTTGGGGTCATCGCTCTTTGGACGAGTCAACGTGGGAGCGTGAGGATGATATTCGTTCACGATATCCACACCTATTTGACTCATAAGGTATAATGTCTTCCTTATGCCTTATGCTTTTAATTCCTTGCTTGCATGAATGATTGCTTGATTGACTGCTAGTCGTAGCCTGCTTATGATTAATATAGCTTTACCCGACATCTCTAGCCTCTTGATTAAATTCCGAGGACGAAATTCTTTTAAGGTGGGTAGAGTTGTCACTCCCGTTTCCCGTTATACGTATTTTCGTATGCGTATACAAAATTTCTGGCATTTATCAGGTGGACCATAGTTAGGCTTGTTTTGCTTAGCCTAGTCTTGGTTTAATCTTGACTTGGTTTATTTGACTTGGTTTGGCTTGGCTTGGCTTGGTTTGAGATGGAGAGGGTTGATATATAACCCAACTCCTTCTCTCTCTCTCTCTCTCTCTTCATTCACTTCTTATTTATTTCTTCATCTTCTTCATTTACTCCTCCCACCTACCAAGTCCTAGGCAAGTGCAACTTGCTTTATGAGGGATCTCAAGTTTTATTATTCCATTCTCTTTCTTACTTGATTTTAAGCCACTTTAGAACTTAACATTTTTTTATTTTGGTGGATGGATTCATGTAGATCTAAGTTTGTATTATTTTTGGTTTTCTTGGGTTTTGATCTATTAAACTTCATTATTTTCAAGTTTTGATTGTTCTATGTTGTAGAGAATTTAATTTTACCCAGAATGGACCTTTGAAAAGTTAGATTTGACTTGTTTTGAGGTAGTTATGGCCAAAAGCATTTTTGGCCATTTCTATGTTCATTTGTGCTGATTCTGGCAGGGACGATGCATGGTGCCGTATAGTGCCCGAGCCGCATATGGGAGTGCCGCATAGTGCCACATAGTGTCCGAGCCGCACATGAAAGTGCCGCATGGTGCCGTATAGTGCCGCATAGTATCCGAGCCGCATATGGGAGTGTGTATAGTACCTGAGCCGCATATGGGAGTGCCGCATAGTGCCGTATAGTGCCGTATAGTGCCCGAGACGCATATGGGAGTGCCGTATAGTGCCGCATAGTGTCCGAGCCGCATATGGAGTGCCGTATAGTGCCCGAGCCGTATACGGGAGTGCCGTATAGTGCCGTATAGTGTCCGAGCCGCATATGGGAGTGCCGTATTGTAACGCCCCAGAACCAGAATACTGGAGAGCGGGGGCGTACATAGCCAGCTACGTATATTGAAGTGCAACCCACCTCGCTATACGGTCACGGCTGTCTAGATACATGAGGGTTTAACTACAAGCCATCAGTCTCATATGGTCATGAACAAGCCTATTGTCTCAATCTCAATCAAGCAATAACAGTTACAAGATGTCAGAGCACCAAATATAATAGAAAGGCGTCCCATACATTACATATTCGGATGATCATGAAGCTAGTCGTACAAAATGTCAAGACTAGCAAGAGTTTCATTCATACATGATCAACCCTAGGATTCGTAAATCATGTTACAGCCCGTATACAGATAGTAAATAAAGGTACAATACGAGCTAACACGTGCTTGCCGGCTATACGCCTCAAAATAATAATTTACAGTAGAGCGGGAGAGCCAAAAGTAAACCCACTCGTTGCCAGGATTATGCCTGGTGATCACCATCTGGCTGGAAGGTAGGTAGATCCTCCGGAGCTGCTCCGATATCTGGCCATACAAAACCAGCTGGGTCAGACCCCAGAAAGAGCAAGTGCCACAAAGGAGGCTTCACTTAGGAACTAAAATCCAGCATATTATAAATGAATAATAAAGGTAATTATAAAGATACAGATAAATAACAGGGACAACAATAATAAATTGAGTACGAGGAAACCATTCAAGTAGCCAAGTCGCAACCCTTAAACCAAACAAGGACCGGGATTACAATCCTTCACATGAATAGAAACCCATCTCCAATACTGCTGGTAAAGTAAAACATGATGAGCTTGACATAGGGTAAAATATGACAATAAACGAAGAGAGGATAAAGAACTGCTCCGGGAGCCAGGTTACAACCCTTAAACCAAACAAGGACCGGGGTTGTAACCCTTCGCCTGAACAGAACCTTGCCCCTGATCTTTATTGTTAAGCAAGCATAGGTAATCATGTCATGTCACAATATTGTAAAATATGACGAGCATGACATGGGGTGCAATAGGACAATAAACGATGAGAGGATAAAGAACTGCTCCGGGAGCCAGGTTACAACCCTTAAACCAAACAAGGACCGGGGTTGTAATCCTTCGCCTGAACAGAACTGGTCCCCTGATCATTATTGTTAAGACAAGCATAAGCAATCATGACGATATATGATAAGATAACCATGGAACTATTCAGATAGCCAAGTTACAACCCTTAAACCAAACAAGGACCGGGGTTGTAACTCTTCATCTGAACGGAACTTGGTTTTCATCATTTATCGATAAGTAAGGCACAAGAAATCAGGTCATGCCATAATCTCGTACAGGATCGGGACAAGACTAAGCTGTGCTAGACTCCATCCAACCAATTACGGCCAAACAATGAGTATAACTTGATACTTTAACTAACTAGGGGTTATCACAGGCCTAGTTACTAGCAAAATGCAATGAGATTATTCCAACAACCACAAGCCCTGCAGACCATCCAGGTTATCCAGACGCAATTAGGGGATTGAATTCATGTGGGTACATCGTCCAAGAAATGCATGTACCATTAAGTAATTTTGGTGGTTGCAAGACATGTCAGTGTGCTGGAAATGTGCCCTACTCGACGGTAGGCTACAGATCCCATGATGGGGCGCCCAAATAACGGGATTGCTGTAGCTGGGAAATCTCTCCATGACTACTGGATTTTCTAGTTGTTAGCCTTAGTCAATTTCAGTAGGTACCCCTAACCGTGGTATTTAGGGGTCCCTGTCCTAGACATGATGCAAGACAATACTGGTTCATTTGTACAAACATAATCGTCCACGGTGTCCAGGTCATTCATTATAGTCATGTCATGCAAGCCGTCGCAACAGCTTTCAATAATTACCATCCTGCGTACTTGTTATTTCTTGTTATGTCATGTCATATCAAGTACTTGCCATACCATGCCATATGCAATTATTAGCCCGGTCATATCAATCAATTCGTGATCTGCCAAGTCATGGAAAATGGAAGTACATAAAAGTCAACCGGGTATGCAAAGGGGCTCAAGGCTCTATGCGAGTGAGCCTCTACGCTAGGCCAAGGGCCTCAAGTGTAAAGCGGCTCTACACTAGCCAGAACAAGGGAGAGATAGCTCTACGCGAGCAAACATGCACGTGGGTGGGGTTCTACGCTAGCCGGGTTATACGCAAGTGAAATTACACGCGCATAAGAATTCTACGCGAGTAGAACTCTAAGCGCGCGAACACCCGAGCGAGATTCTACGCACGCGAGAATCTACTCGAGCCAAGTCTACGAGAGGGAAATACTCGAGCAAGACTTTACGCACGCGAGAGTCTGCTCGAGCCAGAGTTTTACGCGAGCACGATTTTACGCGAGCGGGAAGGCCCCGAGCGTAAAATCGAATAAAATCAGCGTAGAACAGAATATGCTGGCACGCAAATACGTGTGCGTAAAAGGCTAAAATACTATGCTGATACGTAAAACGTGGGCGTAAAACTTCATCTTCTTCCTATGGCCAAGACAAACATGCATAAAGCTCAGGAACTCGATGTAATGCCTAGTTCGTATTACGTATCTTGGAATACGTGTACGTATTTTATTTTGTATTGCATATCTCTTGGCTTGGCTCGGTTTGTTCTGGGTTGGTTCGGCTAGGCTTGGGTTGCCTTGGTTCATCATGAACCAAGGGGAGAACCCCTACCTACCACCACCATCCCCATTTATTAACCCCCCTCTTTCTCTCTCTTCATTATTCTTCTTCTCCACATTTACTTCTACACCTACCAGGAAGGAGAGAGGAGAGAGAGCTTAGGCAAGTGCAAACTTGCTTCATGATGGATCTCAAGTTTTATTGTTCCATTCTCTTCCTTACTTGATTCTAAGCCTCTTTAGAACTTGACATTTTGGATTTGATGGATGGATTCTTGTAGATCTAAGTTTGTAAACTTTTCGGTTTTCTTAGTTTTGATCTCTAAAACTTGGTTATTTTCGAAAACTAGTGTTTCTATGTTGTAGAGAATTCAATTTCATACAGTTTTGGCTTTGTTTCGCTTGATTTTGACTTCGGATGAGGAAGTTATGGCCAAAACAATTTCTGGTCATTTCTATGTTCATCTGCAGCATGAACAGCATGTCGCAGAAGGCGCATGTCGCAGTAGGCGCATGTTGCAATGAAGCGCATGTCTAATAGCCGTATATCATGTCGCAGAAGGTGCATGTCGCAGTAGGCGCATGTTGCAATGAGGCGTATGTCGCAGTAGCCGCATATCATGTCGCAGAAGGCGCATATCGCAGTAGGCGCATGTTGCAATGAGGGCGCATGTCGAGCAGTAGCCGCATATCATGTCAGAAGGCGCATGTCGCAGTAGGCGCATGTTGCAATAAAGCGCATGTCGCAGTAGCCGCATATCATGTCGCAGTTGAGCCACATGAGGCGCATGTCGCGGTAGGCGCATATCATGTCGCAGTTGAGCCACATGAGGCGCATGTTGCGATAGGCGCATATCATGTCACGCATGAGCCGCATTAAGGCGCATGTCGTAGTAGGCGCATATGGTGTCGCAGTTGCATGCATGTCGCAGAATAGGCCGCATAATGCATATTTTGACTATTACTAACTGTTATATGTCCTAATTGACTGAATTATTGCTCGAATTTCTCCCAACTCCCAACGTGGAAGTTGTAGATCTTTTCCTTAGCAGCAAGAATATGTCTCTAGTTATTTTATGCAAGTTTCTCTCATTCATAATATTGTAAGAATAGAACACGATAGTGGCCCGCTGTGGCGCACTCTTGACAAGTAAACTGACATGATATATCTCGACATGCTGTTACGACAGCTAGCCTGACATGACAAGTATGAAATACCTGGACACCGTGGGCGATTGTGTTTGTAATAAACTGGTACTGTCTTGCATCATGTCTAGGATGGGGATCCCTGAGTACCACGGTCAGGGGTACCTACTGAAATTGACTAAGGCTAATTAACTAGAATGATTCAGTAGTCATGAAGAGATTCCCAGCTACAGGCAATCCCGTTATCTGGGCGCACTAACGAATTTGTAGCCTACCGACGAGTAGGGCACATTTCCAGTACACAGTTACGTGTTGCATTCTTCATAACGGACATTCGACCCGGATAACCTGGATGGTCTGCAGGGCTTGTGGCTGTTGGGATAATCTCATTGCATCTTGCTAGTAACTAGGCCTGTGATAAACCTAGTTAGTTAAAAGTATCAAGCCGTACTCTTGATTTGCCGTGATTGATTGGATGAAGTTTATTCCAGCTTAGTCTTATCCTGATCCTGTACAAGATTGTATCAGGACATGATTTCTTGTATCGATAAATGATGGAATACCAAGTTCTGTTCAGATGAAGGGTTACAACCCCGGTCCTTGTTTGGTTTAAGGGTTGTAACTTGGCTATCTGAATAGTTCCATGGTTATCTTATCATATATCGTCCTGCTTATTGTGCCCGCCTTAACAATAAAGATCAGGGGTCCAATTCTGTTCAGGCGAAGGGTTACAACCCCGGTCCTTGTTTGGTTTAAGGGTTGTAACCTGGCTCCCGGAGCAGTTCTGTGTCCTCTCTTCGTTTATTGTATTATTGTAACCCCCTGTCATGCTCGTCATGTTTTACCTTACTTCAATACCATGATTATTTATACTGGCCTTAACAATAAAGATCAGGGGTCCAGTTCTGTTCAGGCGAAGGGTTACAACCCCGGTCCTTGTTTGGTTTAAGGGTTGTAACCTGGCTCCCGGAGCAGTTCTGTGTCCTCTCTTTGTTTATTGTCTTATTACCTTATCAATAGTAATTGAGGCGGGTTTCTATTCAGGCGAAGGATTGCAACCCCGGTCCTTGTTTGGTTTAAGGGTTGCAGTCTGGCTACTTGAATGGTTTCTCCGTGCTCAATATATTATTGTTACCTCAGTTATTATCAGTATCTTTTAATTACCTTTACTATTTATTTGTGATATGCTGGTTTTAGTTTCTAAGTGAAGCCTCCTTTGTGGCACTTGCTCTTTCTGGGGTCTGACCCAGCTGGTTTTGTGTGGCCAGATATCGGAGCAGCACCAGAGGATCCACCTGTCTTCCAGCCCGATGGTGACCACCAGGCGTAACCAGGGCAACGAGTGGGTTTCTTTTGTCCTCCCACTCTATTTGTAAATTTATTCTTTTGAGACGTTTAGCCGGCGAGCACGTGTTAGCTCGTATTGCACCTTTATTTACTGTCTGCCTACGGGCTGTAACATGATTGACAAATCCTAGGGTTGATCATGTATTGACTAAAACTCTTGCTAGTCCTGACATTTTGTACGACTAGCTTCATGATCATCCAATATGTAATGTATGGGATGCCTTACTATTGTATATTGATGCTCTAATATCTTGTGACTGCTACTACTTGCTTGTGATTGAGACAATAGGTTTGATCTTGACCATAGGAGACTGATGGTTTGTAGTTAAACCCTCATATATCTAGACAGCCGTGACCGTATAGTGACGTGGTCTATTTCATTATACGTAGTTGGCTATGTCTGCCCCCGCTCTCCAGTATTCTGCTTCTGGGGCGTGACATGGTTTTAGTGGTGGCCCATGCAGGTCTTGTAATTCAAGATATGTGAGGGTTTACCGAATAGATGTCTCAATCAGTACTCTTCCTTGATCTCTACTCGTATCCTTTTGATCCCTGAAAATCTTGACCTGATCACATGCTCATATCGTTGATCTGTCCTGGTCCTTCCTTATTGTTCCCTATGTCGTCTTCTTCAGCGGCATTGTTCCTGGACCTGCCGATCAGCAAGGCGGAGCACCTCCAGCGGGCCAGCAGCACCCTGGAGATCAAGCCCAGCATTTAGGAGTAGCCTCCAGAGTTATGCCTACTGAAGGAGAACCCCCAATTCAGCCCGTCCAGCCAGCAGAGCATGATGATAGCACTTTGGTGGGTCTCATCAGGACGCTATTAGCTTCCCAGGATCGGCGAGGAGATGCCTTGCACCAGGCGGTGGCAGATGCTTTGACCAGAGGAGGTCATCAGGGTAATAGCGCGGCCAACAGCTTCAAGCGCTTGAACCCTCCCTTCTTCGACGACAGTGAAGATGCGATCGCTGCAGATGCTTGGCTTCAGGACACAGAGGTAATTCTAGAAGCAGCCAGGACTCCAGAGAATGAGAAGGTGGCCGTAGTGCGCCTGCAGTTACTAGATCTTGCCCGCAGCTGGTGGGCAGCACAGGCCGATGGATTAGTGGCCCCTATTTCATGGACAGTATTCAGGGAGAGATTCCAGACCAAGTATTTGATGCTGTAGCTCGGTATGATCTACAGACGAGGTTCACCAATCTGAAGCAGATGGGCAGGACGGTCGATGGATATGCGGCCGAGTTCTCCAGGCTTAGTCGGTTTGCTCCCACCTTGGTGGCGACCGAGTTCGATAGAGTCCAGCGATTGCAGCAGGGGCTCCACCTAGAGATTTTATTGGCGGTGGAGCAGTTTGAGCATCAGACTTTTGATGCAGTATTGAGAGCAGCCCGGAGGCATGAGTATACATCCCAGAGGATCGTGGATAGGACCGGAGGTCGGAAGCGATCACGGCCAGATGAATTAGTCTTCAGCACCAGCCCGGCAGCCAGGGCTTTGACCATTGGAGCTCCGAGGCGGGCGGCCTCAGTGACGTCGGTTCAGCATTCCACCCCGATGCACCCTCAGCAGCAGAAGCAGAAGCAGTCTTCCGCAGTGGGATGTTCACACTACGGGAAGCCAGGGCATGTGGTGTCAGAGTGTCGTAGAGCACAGGGTTTGTGCTTGGTTTGTGGTGCCCCGGACCACAGGATTAGGAACTGCCCGAACATGGGGAGTTCATCGGCCTTCTCTAGTCCTTCAGTTAGAGGACCAGCACCAATCCAGCTGCAGCAGCTGCAGTACCCGTTCCCGAGGCCATTGCCGACGCAGGCCCAGGCATTCCAGCAGCAGAGACTGCAGCAGTATGCCCAAGCCCAAGCCCTGATCCAGAGCAGGCAAAGGAATTTTTAGCAGAGGGGACCCGCACCCAGAGGACATGGTCAAGTGCTGGCTTTGACCATGGGAGAAGAAGAAATAGCACCAGGTGAGGTGGTGGCAGGTACTATTCTCGTCAACACCTTTCCAGCTTCAGTATTATTTGATTCTGGTGCCTCGCATTCATTTATGTCTGCACGATTTGCGACACGGGTAGGACTGGAGCCCGAGTCATTATCAGTAAGGCTCAATATACTTACTGGTAACGGACTTGTGGGAGTAGATAGAGTGTTTTCCTCGTGTCGGGTCGTAGTTAGTGGTAGAGAATTCCCCGCTAGATTGATAGAGTTCCCGATGGCCGATTATGATGTGGTCTTAGGGATAGATTGGTTGAGGGACCAGTATGCTAGGATAGACTGCCACATTGGCAGGGTTATTTTAGCATTCCAGGCGAGCCAGAGTTTCTTTCTCCCGAGGCAAAGTTGAACCTTCTCCTCCATTATTGCGGATGACAGTAGCAGCAGTGCAGTTACCTCGGATAGTCGAAGAGTTTCCAGATGTTTTCCCAGAAGAGCTTCCAGGGATGCCGCCAGAGCGAGAGATCGAGTTTACCATCGACTTGATTCCCGGAACAGCCCCAGTGTCAGAGAGAGTCTACAGGATGGCGTCGTCAGAGCTAGAAATATTGTACAAGATGATTGAAGAACTCAGAACCAAGGGGTTCATTCGTGCTAGTGGATCACCTTGGGGAGCCCCGATGCTTCTTGTGAAAAAGAAGGATGGTACGTCCAGATTGTGTGTTAATTATCGTACCTTGAACTCAGTGACAATCAAGAACAGATACCCCTCCCGAGGATAGATGACTATTTGATCAACTCAAAGGGGCGTCAGTATTTTCGAAGATCGACTTGCGCTCAGGATACCATCAGATCAGAGTCAGAGAGCAGGACATCCCGAAGACTGCTTTCAGATCTAGGTATGGGCATTGGAAGTTCCTTGTGATGCCATTTGGAGCAACCAATGCGTCGGCTGTATTCATGGACCTCATGAATCGCATCTTTATGCCCTATTTGGATCAGTTCGTGATTGTGTTCCTAGATGACATCCTGGTCTACAGTAAGAGTGAAGCGGAGCCTGAGCAGCACCTTAGAGTTGTTCTTCATATTCTCAGAGAGCACCAGTTGTATACCAAGTTCAGTAAATACGAGTTCTGGCTCGATCGCATTTCGTACTTGGGTCATATCATCACCCGAGGAGGAGTTGAAGTGGATCCCCAAAAGATCGTGGCCATTGAAACATGGCCAGTGCCTAGCACAGTGGCAGAGATTCGTAGTTTTATTGGCTTGGCCGGCTACTACCGGCGATTTGTTTCAGACTTTGCTCGAATTTCAGCGCCATTAACCCAGTTGACCCGCAAGGATGTGCAGTTTGCTTGGACAGTAGAATGCCAGGATTCTTTTGAGAGGTTGAAGCGAGGCTTGATGACAGCTCCTATTCTCACGCTTCCAGATGGAACTGGAGGATTCTCAGTGTATTGTGATGCTTCGGGCAGAGGTTTAGGATGTGTTCTGATGCAGCATGGGAAGGTAATAGCTTATGCGTCACGGCAACTTCGTGATCATGAGAGAAATTATCCAACCCATGACTTAGAGCTGGCAGCAGTAGTGTTTGCACTTAAGTTGTGGAGGCACTACCTATACGGAGATAGGATGGAAATTTTCACCGACCACAAGAGCCTGAAGTATGTTTTCACCCAGAAGGATCTCAACATGCGTCAGAGGAGATGGCTGGAGCTGCTTGTGGATTATGATGTCAACCTGCAGTATCACCCAGGGAAGGCCAACGTTGTTGCAGATGCATTGAGCAGGAGGGCGGAAGTTTATTTCCTGACAGCACAACCAAAACTGTTAGCCGATCTTCAGAAGATGGGTATAGAAGTTGTCCTCCCTTCCAGTGTGGCATTGATGGCCAGCATGCAAGTTCAGTCCACTATAGTCGAGAGGATCCGGATGGCGCAGTCAGCAGATTCCAAGCTTCAGTGACTCAGAGCAGAGTGTGAGGCAGGACGAAGACCAGAGTTATGCATTCATGAAGATGGTACACTTCGATATGGTAAGCGTCTTTGTGTACCCAGTGGAGATATCAGACAGGAGATCATGGCAGAGTCCCACAGTTCGCAGTATTCCATTCATCCCGGTGGCACGAAGATGTACCGTGATATCCGCCAGCACTTTTGGTGGAATGGCATGAAGAGGGAGATAGCCCGGTTTGTCTCTCGTTGTTTAGTCTGCCAACAAGTTAAGACTGAACATCAGAGACCAGCTGGACTACTTCAACCATTGCCGATTCTCGAGTAAAAATGAGAGCATATAACCATAGATTTTGTGACTGGATTGCCTAGATCCCCGGCTGGCAGAGACGCTATTTGGGTTATCATAGACAGGCTCATGAAGGTGGCTCACTTTCTCCCGTTCAGAGTTGGTCAGTCGACGGCTCAGCTAGCGGAGATGTATCTTCGGCAGATTGTCAGGTTGCACGGTGTACCAGTCAGTATCACTTCAGACAGAGATTCAAGATTTACGTCGCACTTTTGGCGTAGTTTGCAAGAAAGTTTGGGAACTCACCTCCAGTTCAGTTCACCTTATCACCCGCAGACAGATGGCCAGTCGAAACGTACGATCCAGACTCTTGAAGATATGTTGCGGTCATGTACACTCAAC
This sequence comes from Iris pallida, assembly GCA_029216955.1. Taxonomy (NCBI): domain Eukaryota; kingdom Viridiplantae; phylum Streptophyta; class Magnoliopsida; order Asparagales; family Iridaceae; genus Iris; species Iris pallida. The sequence goes on from JANAVB010040417.1 coordinate 8,307,301, forward strand.
TTTGGTGGTTCGTGGGAAGATCACGTGCACCTGGTGGAGTTCTCGTACAACAACAGTTTCCAGGCCAGTATCCGGATGGCACCATTCGAGGCGTTGTATGGTAGGAAGTGTCGATCCCCGCTAGCCTGGGATGATGTTGGAGAGAGGCAGATGCTTGGTCCGAAAATGATTGCTCAGACTGTTGAAGTAGTCAGAAAAGTCAGAGATCATCTTCGAGTTGCCCAAGATCGCCAGCGTCATTGGGCCGATTCCCATCGGCGACCCCTTGAATTCTCGGTCGACGACCATGTATTCCTGAGGATTTCGCCTAACCGTGGCGTCATTCGTTTCGGCGTACGGGGAAAGCTTAGTCCTAGGTATATAGGGCCGTTCGATATTCTGGAGCGAGTAGGGGATGTATCCTATCGTCTCGCTCTTCCACCGTCGCTACGTGAGGTGCATGACGTATTCCATGTATCTCAACTACGACGGTATATCCCGGACCCGAGCCACATCCTTGATCATTCGGAATTGGTTGTTGGTACCAACCTTTCGTATGAGGAGAGGCCCGTGTCTATATTGGACCGGAGAGAGAAGATACTTAAGAACAAGACTATTAGTTTAGTCCGTATTGCTTGGGGTCATCACTCTTTGGGTGAGTCAACGTGGGAGCGTGAGGATGATATCTGATCGCGATATCCCGACCTGTTTGACTCGTAAGGTATAATGTCTTCCGTATGCCTTATGCTTTCAATTCCTTGCTTGAATAAATGACTGCATGATAGACTGCTTGTTATAGCTTATGATTATTATAGCTTGTCCTTGCAATTCTAGCCTCTTGATTAAATTCTGAGGACGGAATTTTTTTTTAGGTGGGTAGAGTTGTAATGTCTGTAGTTCGTATTACGTATCTTGGAATACGTGTACATTTTATTTTATATTGCATATCTCTTGGCTTGGCTCGGTTTGTTCTGGGTTGGTTCGGCTAGGCTTGGGTTGCCTTGGTTCATCATGAACCAAGGGGAGAACCCCTACCTACCACCACCATCCCCATTTATTAACCCCCCTCTTTCTCTCTCTTCATTATCTTCTTCTTCTCCACATTTACTTCTACACCTACCAGGAAGGAGAGAGAGAGAGAGAGAGCTTAGGCAAGTGCAAACTTGCTTCATGATGGATCTCAAGTTTTATTGTTCCATTCTATTCCTTACTTGATTCTAAGCCTCTTTAGAACTTGACATTTTTGGATTTGATGGATGGATTCTTGTAGATCTAAGTTTGTAAACTTTTCGATTTTCTTGGTTTTGATCTCTAAAACTTGGTTATTTTCGAAAACTAGTGTTTCTATGTTGTAGAGAATTCAATTTCATGCAGTTTTGGCTTTTGTTTCGCTTGATTTCGACTTCAGATGAGGAAGTTATGGCCAAAACAATTTCTGGTCATTTCTATGTTCATCTGCAGCATGAACAGCATGTCGCAGAAGGCGCATGTCGCAGTAGGCGTATGTTGCAATGAAGCGCATGTCGCAGTAGCCGCATATCATGTCGCAGAAGGTGCATGTCGCAGTAGGCGCATGTTGCAATGAGGCGCATGTCGCAGTAGCCGCATATCATGTCGCAGAAGGCGCATGTCGCAGTAGACGCATGTTGTAATGAGGTGCATGTCGCAGTAGCCGCATATCATGTCGCAGAAGGCACATGTCGCAGTAGGCGCATGTTGCAATGAAGCGCATGTCGCAGTAGCCGCATATCATGTCGCAGTTGAGCCACATGAGGCGCATGTCGCGGTAGACGCATATTATGTCGCAGTTGAGCCACATGAGGCGCATGTCGCGATAGGCGCATATCATGTCGCGCATGAGCCGCATTAAGGCGCATGTCGCAGTAGGCCCATATGGTGTCGCAGTTGCATGCATGTCGCAGAATAGGCCGCATAATGCATATTTTGACTATTACTAACTGTTATATGTCCTAATTGACTGAATTATTGCTCGAATTTCTCCCAACTCCCAACGTGGAAGTTGTAGATCTTTTCCTTAGCAGCAAGAATATGTCTCTAGTTATTTTATGCAAGTTTCTCTCATAATATTGTAAGAATAGAACACGATAGTGGCCCGCTGTGGCGCACTCTTGACAAATAAACTGACATGATATATCTCGGCATGCTGTTACGACAGCTAGCCTGACATGACAAGTATGAAATACCTGGACACCGTGGGCGATTGTGTTTGTAATAAACTGGTACTGTCTTGCATCATGTCTAGGATGGGGATCCCTGAGTACCACGGTCAGGGGTACCTACTGAAATTGACTAAGGCTAATTAACTAGAATGATTCAGTAGTCATGAAGAGATTCCCAGCTACAGGCAATCCCGTTATCTGGGCGCACTAACGGATTTGTAGCCTACCGACGAGTAGGGCACATTTCCAGCACACAGTTACGTGTTGCATTCTTCATAACGGACATTCGACCCGGATAACCTGGATGGTCTGCAGGGCTTATGGCATAATCTCATTGCATCTTGCTAGTAACTAGGCCTGTGATAACCCTAGTTAGTTAAAAGTATCAAGCCGTACTCTTGATTTGTCGTGATTGATTGGATAAAGTTTATTCCAGCTTAGTCTTATCCTGATCCTGTACAAGATTGTATCAGGACATGATTTCTTGTATCGATAAATGATGGGATACCAAGTTCTGTTCAGATGAAGGGTTACAACCCCGGTCCTTGTTTGGTTTAAGGGTTGTAACTTGGCTATCTGAATAGTTCCATGGTTATCTTATCATATATCGTCCTGCTTATTGTGCCCGCCTTAACAATAAAGATCAGGGGTCCAGTTCTGTTCAGGCGAAGGGTTACAACCTCGGTCCTTGTTTGGTTTAAGGGTTGTAACCTGGCTCCCGGAGCAGTTCTGTGTCCTCTCTTCGTTTATTGTATTATTGTAACCCCCTGTCATGCTCATCATGTTTTACCTTACTTCAATACCATGATTATTTATACTGGCCTTAACAATAAAGATCAGGGGTCCAGTTTTGTTCAGGCGAAGGGTTACAACCCCGGTCCTTGTTTGGTTTAAGGGTTATAACCTGGCTCCCGGAGCAGTTCTGTGTCCTCTCTTTGTTTATTGTCTTGTTACCTTATCAATAGTAATTGAGGCGGGTTTCTATTCAGGCGAAGGATTGCAACCCCGGTCCTTGTTTGGTTTAAGGGTTGCAGTCTGGCTACTTGAATGGTTTCTCCGTGCTCAATATATTATTGTTACCTCAGTTATTATCAGTATCTTTTAATTACCTTAACTATTTATTTGTGATATGCTGGTTTTAGTTCCTAAGTGAAGCCTCCTTTGTGGCACTTGCTCTTTCTGGGGTCTGACCCAGCTGGTTTTGTGTGGCCAGATATCGGAGCAGCACCAGAGGATCCACCTGTCTTCCAGCCCGATGGTGACCACTAGGCGTAACCAGGGCAACGAGTGGGTTTCTTTTGTCCTCCCACTCTATTTGTAAAATTATTCTTTTGAGGCGTTTAGCCGGCGAGCACGTGTTAGCTCGTATTGCACCTTTATTTACTGTCTGCCTACGGGCTGTAACATGATTGACAAATCCTATGGTTGATCATGTATTGACTAAAACTCTTGCTAGTCCTGACATTTTGTACGACTAGCTTCATGATTATCCAATATGTAATGTATGGGACGCCTTACTATTGTATATTGATGCTCTAATATCTTGTGACTGCTACTACTTGCTTGTGATTGAGACAATAGGTTTGATCTTGACCATAGGAGACTGATGGTTTGTAGTTAAACCCTCATATATCTAGACAGCCGTGACCGTATAGTGACGTGGATTCCATTTCATTATACGTAGCTGGCTATGTCTGCCCCCCGCTCTCCAGTATTCTGGTTCTGGGGCGTGACACTCGAGGAACTCCATCTCGGCCAAGACTTGGTGAAATCCGGCCATCCCAAAACCAAAGTTGCGTAAAATTAGGAAGCCTACTACATGGAACTCTTAGTTTTCGAAAATAAGCTAGTTTAGAAGATCAAAACCAAGAGGATCAGAATACTAAAAACTTATATCTACATGAAATAAGCCATGGAAATCGAAAATGCTAAGTACTAAAGTGATTAAAAATCTTGTGGAGAAGAAAATGGAATAATAAAACTTGGATTCCTCCATGAAGCAAGTTGCACTTGCCTAAACCTCCTGTTAGGTGGAAGGGAGTAATGGTGAGGAAGAAGAAGAGTTAATGAAAAGAAGTATTGAGGAGAGAGAGAAAAATGGGCAACTAATAAAAGAAGGGGGAGGGGGTAGGTGGGGGTTGGTCCACAAGAAAACCAATCCAAACCAAACCAAGCCAACCAAGCCGAACCACGTAAGGAAATATCAGAATAAACTAGGCAATAAAACATGTAAAAATACGTACACGTATACCAAAATACGTAATACGAATCACGGTCGTTGCAACTCTACCCACCTTAAAAGAATTCCGTCCTCGAAATTTAATTAAGATGCTAGAGAAGCAAGGACAAGCTATACTAATCACAGGCAAGCTATAACAAGGCAATCAAGCAATCATTCATTCAAGCAAGGAATTGAGAGTATAAGGCATAAGGAAGACATTATACCTTACGAGTCAAACAAGTCGGGATATAGAGATCGGATATCATCCTCACGCTCCCACGTTTGACTCACCCAAAGAGTGATGACCCCAAGCAACACGGACTAAAACTAGTAGTCTTGTTCTTGAGTATCTTCTCTCTCCGGTCCAATATAGACACGGGCCTTTTCTCATACGAAAGGTTGGTACAACAACCAGTTCCGAATGATCCAGGATGTGGCTCGGGTCCGGGATATACCGTCGTAATTGGGATACATGGAACACGTCATGCACCTCACGTAGCGACGACGGAAGAGCGAGACGATAGGACATATCTCCTACTCGCTCCAGAATGTCGAACGGTCCTATATACCTAGGACTAAGCTTTCTCTGTACGCCGAAACGAATAATGCCACGGTTAGGCAAAATCCTCAGGAATACATGGTCGCCGATCGAGAATTCAAGGGGGCGCCGATGAGAATCGGCCCAATGACGCTGACGATCTTGGGCAACTCGAAGATGATCTCTGACTCGTCTGACCACTTCAACGGTCTGATCAATCATTTTCGGACCGAGCATCTGCCTCTCTCCAACATTGTCCCATGCTAGCGGGGATCTGCACTTCCTACCATATAGTGCCTCGAATGGTGCCATCTGGATACTGGCCCGAAAACTGTTGTTGTACGAGAACTCCACCAAGTGCAGGTGATCTTCCCATGAACCACCGAAGTCGAGTGTACAAGATCTCAACATATCATCCAAGGTTCGTATGGTATGCTCTGACTAACCATCTGTGTCACGACCCGCACCCTAGAGTAAGGGCACGAGACGTGGGTACGTCCAGCCTACGTCGCAAGTGTCGACGGTAGAACGCTGTCCTAGGTCACAACATCTAACAATATAAATTCTAAGCAGTTTATACTCCCCGAATGGGGGTGACATAGCAAAATATAAACTCAATCACAACTAAGGAAGAAGAAGCACGATATGATATAGAACTCAAGAAATACAGATGATCAGAAGTCTAAGATAACATCTCAGCAATATCCAAAAATACATGGTCTCAGCTACTGAATATGAAAGAATATATACAACTCAGATCTCAAGACTGAAATAAAGTCTAACTACTAGTCTCAAGACAACATAAGTAAGATAAGGCCTAACTAAGCTAGTCTAGGCAATATGGGTAATGTCCTCAGCTAGAGATGGGTCCTCCTGAGAGTCCAGCTCACAAGTGTCGTCTAGGGCTGCCCCGTAGAAGGTATCCACACAGGCCTCCTCCTCGTCCTCTGTAATATTTTCAACAGGTCCAGTCAGGACAGGAGCGAGCACAGTACATCTCAACAGTTCATAGCAGGTTAGAAAATATTATCATGCCGTAAAGTAAGATACAGGTACTGAAGGAAATACAGTATGTAAACAGAGAGAGAGAGCTGTAATAGAAATATCTACTATAAATAGAGACTAACAGTGGCTAGTGAGTTAGAGTACAATATAGACATATAAATGGCATAGGAGATTCTGATGCTACACTATGGAAAGATTCTGATGCTACACTACTTGGATAATATTCACATGTCTACTTCTACTCCCCTGTACCCCAATCAATACACAAGGATCCAACCAGGTTATGTTATGATTCCATACAAAGGCCCCCGAAGGGTGATACATATGAAGAACAGGTGGCAACTCTAGAGGGGGTGAATAGAGTTTATATAGAAAATAACCAATTAAAAATTAACTCTTTCACGAATTAAAAATAATCAGAGTAAAATGCGGAAAGTAAATGAAGAGCAAGAAAGCATACGCAAACACAGCAATTTTAACCTGGTTTCCCTCATGGAGGACTAGTCCAGGCCTGAGAACTCTAGCTCAGGATTAAATCCACTATTTGTGAAATAGTAGTTTACAACCCGTGCCTTTACTTCAGAAGAGCACGTCAACTTCTTACAGAGGATCGCAGTGGCGATTTGCTTGGAATTGTCCAAGCGACTTCTTCAACTCTTGCACAAGAATCCTAACTGAGAGATGCTGAGCACTCGAGACTTAGGAGGCTTGTGGCTAGTAGATGGGAAGGGTATGGCTTATTTGAGCTATAAAAGAGAAGAGAAGAGAAGATTTGATGATTTGAAATGAGAAAATTCATGGCCTATTTATAGTGTTTTTGTAGGCAGAATTCGGCCAGAATTCGGGTAGAAAATTTCAAATATTTGGCCGTTGGACAACTAGCAACCAGCTAACCCTAAAATTAGGGATGCTAATTTTTAGGGGACAGAGTTCGGCCCGAACTCTGTGTGGAGACAGAGTTCGGCCCGAACACTGTCTCCAGAGCACAGAGCTGGTCTAAGTGGCCAGTGGGTATTTTTCTGGATGGTGGAGTATGAGGATTATTGGGTAGGCTATAGGTTAAGTCTCAAGAGCTTAGCATGACACGGTTTACATCAGTATAGACACAACAAAAGTGTAAAATACAGACTCAAATATAACAGAGAAGCTGAGACTGAGCTGTCGTCTGACTTGAGTTTAATGTAGACGTCGTGTGTCGTATTGAATTATTACAAAATTATTTAGTCAATGTTATCAATATTTGGTTGACTGTGATTTTGTGTCAACAACATAGATGTCCCATAAATGGGGATTCTAGAAAACCCAATAAATGGGATAAGATTCAAGGAAGACTCTGTGATCATGAGAGTACATGTCACAAGTGATCAATGAACCAATGAAGCATAGTGATACGCCATGTAAGTAAATCGCACAGAACATGAAGTACCCGATGCTCCCTGAGGATAACATCTCAAAAAGGGATCCATATAGTACCAATCCGTGTGACCAACGTGACAGTATCAAGTAAAGTAATTTAAAGCAGGAAAATAATTCTAAGCAGGATATAAAATGATCAGAGAATGTACTCGCCTGGTATCTGAGTGTCCGGATGAAATGTATTGTCCGAGGAGAGGTGTCTGGCTCCTAATCAGAACAGCACAAGTCACAACAAGTCTAAAATGATAACAAGATGCAATTCAATGCATTCTATATGAATCTAGGTCAATCTAGGCCAAAGTCAACTCTTGGTCAACTCTGGTCAACCCTAAAGTCAAACTAGGTCAACTATGGTCAAACTAGGTCTAACAAGTCTAAACTTGGTCAAACAAGTCATTCTAGGCCTAACTAGTCCATACTAGTCTAGACAAGACTAACTAGCCTATGCTAGCATACCAAGTCCATACAACCTATACAACACAAGTCAAAACCAAACATCACACAACCTAGTTTGCATCTAGGCCTACACATGGAATCATATAATAAATATATATATATACATAGGGCTACATATATGTATATCACACATACATATATATAATACATATATAATAGTACACCCACATATTATCATATATATGATTCCTACATATGTGTATCCACATATATACATAATACATTATATACATTATTAGATATACATACATATACATTATTAGATATTCATATATAATATATACATACATGTATATATAGAGAGAGATGAGACATGTGTGTGTGTCTATGTGTCAAGAGAGTGTGTGTGAATGACAAGTAAAATAGTGAGCTAACAGGACTGTGTGTATACATAAAGGAATCAACCCAAAACAGTGAACTAGCCACATTATGAAATCTGGAATTTTAACAGTTGAAGGAAATCTGAAATAAGTGAAGTGCATAGGAAACTCAGTGTACATTTGTGTGTGTGGCTGAACATGGTTCACATGACAGTGTGTGTATGTATGGCTGTGTGTGTGTGTGCACAGAAACTGAAATCAGTGTGTGTGTGTGATAGGGGTTAGACAGTGAGGGTGAACTGTTACAGAACAGTGAAGAGATGGAAAGGAAACCAATTCATGTATACCAACAGTACCCAGTTCAGCCCACCACTCAAGACCCCATTTTGAAGTCGATTCACAACCAAACAACCCCAAATTTGAACCCTAGTTAGATCACAAGTAGGAGAATCACATTAGTGACTTAAACCATGTGTTAACAGCATTAAAATGGGTGAATTTTATTGCCAAATCTCGAATATAAAAACTGGAAAATAGGCTAAAATTTGTGTATCAGGAAATTTAGGGTAAACTGAAAATTGAAATCAAAATCAACTAAAATGTAAAATCAAGGGTTGGTAATGTAACACTAATAGTGTATGTGTCCAGCAATGTGTTTGTGTCCACCCAAGTGGACACAAACGTGTCCAAACACAGAAAGACCACTATCAAAAACTGTGAACAACAGGCCTCGTACATGTGGTTCCAGTGCTCGTACACACGACACAACACGACACAGATCTCGTGATCGTGTCCCAGTGTCGAGGGGGACTAGGGCTAGGTCGAGGACACCCTGATTCGTGTCCTGGTGCGTCGTGTCCAGAGTTATCAACCCATGTCAGTGGCCGAATGTGCGCACGTGCGTGTGTATGTAAACCAATGCGCTGGTGTTTTCTCTTTCGACATACCACGTGGTCATCTAAAACTTGACACGTGGCGTGTCAGTCAGTGCCCCGTGGTGTGTGTCGAGTTTCACGTGTCCTGGTTGCGTGTTGTGTCCGATACAGCCCCCGAGTAGCAGGGGAGCTGTACGGTACAGAAATACATGGGTTTCATGTCCCATTGCGTGTCCGACACACACTAAAACATGCTCAGTCAATTGGAAACCTATAAACAAGATCTAGATCTAATTTTCCATTCAAACATAATTTGAAAATCCAAACGAAATGCCCTTTGGGGCATTTCATCAAACACCTATAGGAAGGGACTGATACGTGTCCATTTAGGACACGAAATGGACACAAAACCTAGGTCTAGGCATACCTACAGTTAGGGTAGACCTAGGGCTATCCAAACATGCAAAGAAACTGGAATTTTAATGGTGTTTTTAAAGATTTACCTATTGGTGTCAAAATACAAGAAAAGCTTCCAATAGAGGGGTTTCTCCTTGCTAGCAAACTTCTTCAAATTGCTCACAAACTGAGATTGAACACCACAAATAGCAAGTATACTAAAATTAGGATCTAATGCAATTGATTTGAGGGAAAAAGGAGATAAAATGAAATTTCTATAGATTTATGAAGATGGAGACTCACCTCTTTCCAAAACTTGTAAAATTCTAAGGAGGCTAGCCCTAATTTCTAGGAGACTATTTATAGGGTAGGAATCCCTATGCTAAGTGGCCGGCCAAGTGAGTTAGCCTGGGATTTGGTTGGCTAATGGCTAATGGGTTGGGCTTAGTCATTAATCAATGGTTCAAATCACAAGTCATGACTTGTGACCAAAGCTTTCTATTCTAATCTCTATTTCCTAATTGATTCTAATAACTAGAATATGGTTAACTTAAATTAACCTAGGGTCTCATAATCTAACCAAGTCCAACTCAACTAGGGTTAGCTTACCAAGTCAAAGCTAGTCAAAGTCATCCTAGTCAACCTTCATTCAAACAATTCCAAAATAAATCCTAAAAATTCCCATAAATTCAAATAAATTCTAATAAATTCAAATAACCCCAAAATGACAAAAATACCCTCAAATTAGAAATGTGGTAGTGACAAATCTACCCTCCTTAAAGAATTTCGTCCTTGAAATTGAAAGGCGAAATGCAACTGATGAGAAGGATAGAAAGCATACCTCATAGTCCAAAAAGATATGGGTAACGCTCGTGCATCTCATCCTCCCGCTCCCAGGTAGACTCTCCTGGAGAATGATGCCTCCATACGATGCGTATCAAAGGTATCACCTGGTTCCTCAGAACCTTCTCCCGTCGATCCAGTATCTCCACTGGCTGCTCTGGATAACTGAGAGAAGGTCCAATCTCAATCTCCGAATGATCGAGCACGTGGCTAGGATCAGCCACGTACCGTCTCAACTGTGATACATGGAATACGTTGTGGACCCCCACTAGTGCAGGTGGCAAGTCTAGCATGTATGCCACGTCACCGACTCTCCCGCTGATAACGAAAGGGCCGATAAAGCGCGGGCTAAGCTTCCCACCTCCACCAAAACATATCGTACCACGAGTCGGAGATATCCTGAAGAAAACCTGGTCTCCAACCTAATCACAAGCAAGGTCTTAATTAATTATAATAAACAAACATGATCAAAATCACAAACAAACAACCTAAATCTAATCCTACTCTAATCTGTACCTCAAACTCCAAGGGCCTCCGGTGGCTATCGGCCCAGTGCCGATGTCTGTCCTGCACCACGCGAAGTCTGTCCCTGATGAGCTTCACCTTCTAGGCTGCGTCAATAACCATCTATGGTCCCAGTAAACTCGCTTACCAACATCATTCCAAGATAAGGGTGTATGACACCAACACCCGTACAGAGCCTCAAAAGGTGACATCTCAATGCTGGCCTGGAAACTATTGTTGTAAGCAAACTCCAACAAATGCAGATGATCCTTCCAGGAACCTCTAAAGTCCAGGACGCACGTCCGCAGCATATCCTCAAGTGTCTGAATAGTCCGTTCTGACTGTCCGTCCGTCTGGGGGTGGTATGCAATACTAAACTTGAGCTGAGTGCCCAAGCTGGTCTGCAGACTCCTCCAGAAATAGGAAGTAAAGTGACTATCCCGATCTGAGATGATGCTGACCGGAACCCCGTGAATCCTGACTATCTTCTGCATATACATCTCTGCAAGCCTCTCTGTAGACATACCCACCTTGAATGGCAAGAAGTGGGCCGATTTGGTCAACCTGTCGACGATGACCCAAATCGCGTCTTTCCCTCCTGGTGTATGTGGCAGTCCAGATACGAAATCCATAGTGATATGCTCCCATTTTCACTCGGGAATGGGCAGCGGCTGTAATAATCCACCGGGCCTCTGCCTCTCTGCCTTGACCTGCTGACAGACCAAGCACCTAGCCATGAAACGAGCTACCTCCCGCTTTATCTCGGACCACCAAACATGCTCCCTCAGATCTCGGTACATCTTGTTGGCACCCGGGTGTATAGAGTACTGAGATCTGTGGGCCTCCTGCAAAACCTGCTCTCTGAGCTCTCCGCTGGGCACACATAACCTGGAACCGTGCCTCAAGACACCATCATCTGCAAGAGAAAACTCGCCATCCAGCAATCCTTCTCGAACCTGCTCTCGGAGATACCGCAGAACAACGTCCTAAAACTGTGCCGACTTGATCCTCTCCACCAAGTCTGACTGAATCTGCATGCCCCATATCTGCATCTGTACTCCGGAGAACGATCACCTCAATCCCCAGGCTCTCCAAATCAGCAAGCAAGTGACGGTCCATGGTCAAACACATGGCTGTCGATACCTACTCAAGGTATCGGCAACCACGTTGGTCTTCCCTGGGTGATACTGAAGTAGGATGTTAAAGTCCTTCATCAACTTTAGCCATCTGTGCTGTCTCATGTTCAACTCCTTCTGAGTGAACACATACTTTAAGCTCTTATGATCTGTAAAAATCTTCACCTGCTCCCCATACAGATAATGCTTCCACAACTTCAGAGCAAAAATCACTGCTGCCAGCTCCAGGTCGTGGGTAGGGTAGTTATTCTATGGGGACGTAATTGCCTGGAAGCATAGGCAATCACCTTCCCGTGCTGCTGTAACACACAACCCAGCCCCTTCCCTAAAGCGTCACTATAAATAGTGAATCCACCTGATCCTGAAGGTAATGTCAGAATCGGAGCTGTCGTAAGCCGCTTCTTCAACTCATCAAAAGCTGCCTGACACTCCTCTGACCAAACAAACTCAGTATCCTTCCGGGTCAACCGAGTCAACGGCTCTGTAACCCGAGAGAAATCCTGTACAATCTCCGATAATATCCTGCCAGCCCTAGGAAACTCCTGATCTCTCCAACTGAAGTCGGCGCTGCCCATGCCTCAACTGCTACAATCTTCTTGGGGTCAACTGAGATACCATCTCCAGTCACTACATGCCCTAAAAATTCTACCCGGTCCAAGAAGAACTCACACTTGGAGAGCTTCCCGTAAAGCCGCTCCTTCCTGAGAGTCTCCAGCACGATCCTCAAATGCTCCTCGTGCTCCTCCTCAGTCTTAGAATATACCAAGATGTCGTCAATGAACACCACCACAAACTGATCCAGGTACTGGTGGAACACCTTGTTCATTAGGTTCATAAACACTGCTGGTGCATTAGTTAGCCCAAACGGCATAACCAAAAACTCAAACTGCCCGTACCGCGTCCTGAAAGCGGTCTTGGGAATATCCTCCCTCTTCACCTTCACCTGATGATATCCCGACCTCAGATCAATCTTGGAAAATACCCGAGCTCCGCTCAACTAGTCAAAAAGATCGTCGATCCGCGGAGTAGGTATCTGTTCTTGATCGTGAGGTTGAGTGCCCTATAGTCAATACACATCCGTACTGACCCATCCTTCTTCGGCACAACAACACTGGTGCACCCCATGGCGATGAACTCGAACGGATGAAGCCCTTGTCCTGCAGCTCATCCACCTGCTTCTTCAGCTCCACCAACTCACTATTGTTCACCGATAGACATGCTGAGAGATGGGTTCCGCTCCTGGAACTAAGTCTATCGAGAACTTAATGTCTCTGTCTGGTGGCAATCTAGGCAACTCCTCTGGGAAAACATCCATATACTCTGCTATCAAGGGGTATAGAATCGCCTGCTCCTCAACCGAGACTCCGCAGAAGACTCTGCTGCTCTGCTCTGCTTGACGTCTGGAGTACTCGAACTCTGGCTCCTCCGGCGCTCTGAAGAGAACTCTACCCCCTCTACAATCAATGCTGGCGTGGTGCCTGCTCAACCAATCCATACCGAGTACTATATCGTAGTTCGGCAATGGCATTACGAGCAGGCTAACCTCCAACTCACGGCCTCCCAAAACAATACTCCGACCCTTACAAACATCACTCACGAGGATAATGCCACCCCCAATCGTGATCTTGTAAGTCCTAGGCAACGATTCAGCTATGATACCATGTCTAATCGCAAAAGATACTGATATGAAGCTATGCGAAGCACCGGAATCGAATAATACAAAAGTTGGTCTGGAGTCGAGAAGGATCGAACCTGCGATCAGCTCTCCGATGGCCTCCGCATCCTCTGCTGCCATGGCGAATCCTCGCCACTGCTGGCCTCCCTGGCCTGCTGCTGGTGCTGGACGAACCTCTGTTGCTGTGTCGGCAGGGCTGGTCCCCTCTGCTGGCCTGCTGGAGCTCTGACTGCTGCTCCCTGAGCTGCTCATCCCATGCGACACTTCCTTATTTGGTGGTCTGCTGAACCACACACTAGGCACTGGCCCAGCCTCTTTGGCACTCATTGAAGACATGCCGGGCTTCTTGCAGTAAGCAGAAGTAATACCCTGTCTCTGGCCCTGCTGGTGCTGCCTCGGCTGCTGCTGCTGGTGAACTGGCCTCTGCTGGATCGGCTGCGGCTGAAACTGCCTCAGCTGCTGGTGCTGAAAGTGAGGCCTCTTGGCCTGGCCTCTGCTGCTCTTCTCCAACTGGGTCTCGCCCCCTCTCGAGCCTAAGCTCAAGATCATCCTCTGTCAATAAGGCTCCCGTTAGATCTCCTCGGAAGTGGCATCCCTGTTGCCCTTGGTCAAGGACTTGACCTCCTTGACCAGACCCTTCCGGAACCTCTGGGCCTTCGCCGTCTCGCTCAGGCCCTCTATAAATCTGTCGAGGCGGCCGAACCCCAGCATACTCCTCCACTGATAGGCTCCCCTGAACCAAGCTCTCGAACTGCGACTCCAAGGCTCGAAGCGCTGAATCTGGAAAGAACTTCTTCTTGAAGAAGCCCTTGAACTCCTCCAGGTCTGCCCGGCTACCCCCACCCTTGGGTCTGACTGATACCAGGTGCGAGCAAGATCTCGCATCCGGCTAGCTGCTGCCTCAATCTGGAGATCTGCTGGTATCTGGGCCAGGCGAAAGATCTCATCTATATGCTCGATCCATCATTAGCATATAGAATCCCCTCTGTCCCCAGGAAGTCTCTGGGACTCATCTTTTGGAACTGCTCTATCCCCGGTGTCCTCGGCTGCTGAACCACTGGTCGGGCTACAACCGTCGTAAGGGCCAACTCCATGCCCCTGTCCTGTCGGGCCTGCTGTCGGTCCATGAACTGCTGGAAGTATGCGAATATCTGTGCCGCATCACGTATCTTGTAGGCGGCGGCTGCTGGAAAGGCCTCTGCGATGACTGGGTCCTGCCTCGAGCCGGTGGGGCATACCCCATGCTGCTGCTGCTGAAGTCTCAATACGAGCAGAGGTGGCAGGAGCTGCAGTCTCCTGTCTCTGCTGAACTGGCTGAGAGATAGCAGTCCCCTCTATAGCATCCCTATGAATGGTATGGTGCGATCGCGTCTCCACCATCCTGAAGATAGACCAAACAAGAGTATCAATTTCTGAGAAAGAAACGATATAACAAAGGCGGACAGTTAAAATTCAAAAGAATCGATTGACAGTAAGGATTTCGATGGCAATAAAAGAGTTTTCCTAATGTGATTGAGTACCTTGAAAACTAATATCCTATATCCTACTGTAGGCTGTAGTGATACTCTGGTTCGAATACCACTACACTTCTAGTCTAGACCTGCATGGGCCACCACTAAAAAATGTGTCATGACCCGCACCCTACAGTAAGGACACGAGACGTGGGTACGTCCAGCCTACGCCGCAGTGTCGGCGGTGTAGAACGCTGTCCTAGGCCACAACATCTAACAATATAAATTCTAAGCAGTTTATACTCCCCGAATGGGGGTGACATAGCAAAATGTAAACTCAATCACAACTAAGAAAGAAGAAGTACGATATGATATAGAACTCAAGAAAATACAGATGATCAGAAGTCTAGATATCTCAGCAATATCCAAAATACATGGTCTCAGCTACTGAATATGAAAGAATATATACAACTCAGATCTCAAGACTGAAATAAAGTCTAACTACTAGTCTCAAGACAACATAAGTAAGATAAGGCCTAACTAAGCTAGTCTAGGCAATAGGGGTAATGTCCTCAGCAAGAGCTGGGTCCTCCTGAGAGTCCAGTTCACAAGTGTCGTCTAGGCGCCCGTAGAAGGTATCCACACAGCCTCTCGTCCTCTGTAATATTTTAACAGGTCCAGTCAGGACAAGAGCGAGCACAGTACATCTCAACAGTTCATAGCAGTTTAGAAAATATAATCATGCAGTAAAGTATACATGTACTGAAGGAAACGCAGTATGTAAACAGAGAGAGAGCTGTAATAGAAATATCTACTATAAATAGAGACTAACAGTGGCTAGTGAGTCAGAGTACAATATAGACATGTAAATGGCATAGGAGATTCTGATGCTACACTATGAAAGATTCTGATGCTACACTAATTGGATAATATTCACATGTCTACTTCTACTCCCCCGTACCCCCAATCAATACACAAGGATCCAACCATTATGTTATGATTCCATGCAAAGGCCTCCGAAGGGTGATACATGGATGTCCCATAAATGGGGATTCTAGAAACCCAATAAATGGGATAAGGATTGAAGGAAGACTCTGTGATCATGAGAGTACATGTCACAAGTGATCAATGAACAATAAAGCATAGTGATACGCCATGTAAGTGAAACACACAGAACATGAAGTACCCGATGCTCCCTGAGGATAACATCTCAAGAAGGGATCCATATAGTACCATCCGTGTGACCAACGTGACAGTATCAAGTAAAGTAATTTAAAGAAGAAAATAATTCTAAGCAGGATATAAAATGATCAGAGAATATACTCGCCTAGTATCTGAGTGTCCGGATGAAATATACTATCCGAGGAGAGGTGTCTGGCTCCTAATCAGAACAGCACAAGTCACAACAAGTCTAAAATGATAACAAGATGCAATTCAATGCATTCTATATGAATCTAGGTCAATCTAGGCCAAAGTCAACTCTTGGTCAACTCTGGTCAACCCTAGAAGTCAAACTAGGTCAACTATGGTCAAACTAGGTCTTACAAGTCTAAACTTGGTCAAACAAGTCATTCTAGGTCTAACTAGTCCATACTAGTCTAGACAAGGCTAAGCCTATGCTAGCATACCAAGTCCATACAACCTATACAACACAAGTCAAAACCAAAATCCAACAACCTAGTTTGCATCTAGGCCTACACATGGAATCACATAGTAAATTATATATATAGATATATATATATATATATATATATATATATATATATATATATATATATATATATATATATATATATATATATATATATAAATATATATATATATATATATAGGGCTACCTATATGTATACATCATATATATATATATTATAATACATATATAATAGTACACCCACATATTATCATATATATGATTCCTACATAGTGTATCCACATATATACATAATACATTATAACTTATTAGATATGCATACATATACATTATTAGATATTCATATATAATATATACATACATGTATATATAGAGAGAGAGGAGACATGTGTGTGTGTCTATGTGTCAAGAGAGTGTGTGTGAATGAAAAGTAAAACAGTGAGCTAACAGGCCTGTGTGTATACAGCAAGGAATCAACCCAAAACAGTGAACTAACCATATTATAAAATCTAGAATTTTAACAGTTGAAGGAAATCTGAAATAAGTGAAGTGCATAGGAAACTCAGTGTACATTTGTGTGTGTGGCTGAACATGGTTCACATGACAGTGTGTGTAAGTGTGGTTGTGTGTGTGTGCACAGAAACTAAAATCTGTGTGTGTGTGATAGGGGTTAGACAGTGAGGGTGAACTGTTACAGAACAGTGAAGAGATGGAAAGGAAACCAATTCATGTATACCAACAGTACCCAGTTCAGCCCACCACTCAAGACCCTATTTTGAAGTTAATTCACAACCAAACAACCCCAAATTTGAACCCTAGTTAGATCACAAGTAGGAGAATCACATTAGTGACTTAAACCATGAGTTAACAGGATTAAAATGGGTGAATTTTATTGCCAAATCTTGAATATAAAAACTAGAAAATAGGCTAAAATGTGTGTATCAGAAAATTTAGGGTAAACTAAAAATTAAAATCAAAATCAACTAAAATGTAAAATCAAGGGTTGGTAATGTAAACACTAATAGTTTATGTGTCCAGCAATGTTTTTGTGTCCACCCAAGTGGACACAAACGTGTCTAAACACAGAAAGACCACTATCAGTGTCACGACCCGCACCCGTTTTTTTTTTAAAATGGATACAAGACGTGTCCAAGCCAGCCTACGCCGCAGTGTCGGCGGTAGAACGCTGTCACGGCCATGAAGATCAAAATCACAAATAATGCTCATTCACAAAATTAATTTAATTTACAATGATCATAAGTTTTACATTTGTATAAAAATATAAACTTGTACAAATAACTGAATGACTACAACTCAACTATCTAGCTAGTCTCTAGGCTTTGTCTGCAAGTATTCCCGTCACTCTCCAAGCTAAATGAATCCGCGGCTAACCTGAAAATGTTGGTTTCCAGTCAGGAATGGAACGAGCACCATTCACTGAATGCAATTTCAAATAAAGAAAATGACTATAAGACAAAGGTTAGGCATTAATCGTGAGTTTTGAAAATAACAGTAAAGCCGTAAGAAAAATCAATAGTAATAAATAGACCAATATACTTTCCACCGTTAGAAGTACCTTTGACATGTGATCGGTCTGGGGTACTACACCGCACGGTCTACGATATCTACTTGCAGAATTAAAACAATGTCTACGAGATCTACAATGTCTACAATATCTACAATATCTACGATATCTACAATGTCTACAATATCTACAATGTCTACAATATCTACAATGTCTACGATATCTATAATGTCTAATATCTACAATGTCTACAATATCTACAATGTCTACGATATCTACAATGTCTACAATATCTACAATGTCTACGATATCTACAATGTCTACAATATCTACAATGTCTACAATATCTACAATATCTACAATGTCTACGGTCTGATCACACATCCTTGGTACTTCTCATTCCCGACTCAACAATTTATAGTAGAGTATAAAAATCACATAACTAATGACTAATCAATGAAATATAGTAAAGATCAATATCAAAATGCAAACAATAAACTGTACTCGCCTGTGGTCCTGTGCTGGTGTAACCGACAATCTGAACTACTCAATGTGCCACTATAGTCAAAACCCGTACAACAGTCCCCGAAAGCTAAAATAAACAATACCAATGATCTCAGAATAGTCCAATTAGCTAGGATTGCCTGTCCTTACGTCCAATTCTGGACACGGGGCAAAACGGTAATTTCGGGCCAAAACGGTGTCCGCCGTTGGACCCGCTTGTGCACCGAAAAGCGTGCCAGAGTCAACGGTCTCTAAAGTCGTCAAACTACATGTCTACGAATCCAGTTTTTCGATACGAACCCAACCGTATGTCCAAAGTTGGATTTCGGCGGGCCGTGCACAAAATCGCCGTTGAGTGGGACCGTGGGGCCCGCAAAACGGTGATTTTATCAACGGTCTCAGAATCGGACCAAACTTGGCATACAGGACCAGAAAAACGCTACGGTTCTGTTGGCGCAAGTTTCGTCTCGATCTGACGAGCGTGCATAAAGTAATTGGAGAATTTGCAACGTGCACGATACGGTGAATTTCGACGGATACGCATCAAATTCGTCGCGCACACGCGACCAATTTGAATTCCGTCAAAGCCCACACGACCACGAATCCGTTACGCAGCTTTCGATGCTTTCGGTTCGCGACCACGTCGTCCCGATTGGCGTGACGCACGTCGTGTGGAGCAATTTTCAAGTTTTGAAAACAGATTTTTCGTCAACTTCAACTTAATTTTAAACAGGAAATAA
This sequence comes from Iris pallida, assembly GCA_029216955.1. Classification (NCBI taxonomy): domain Eukaryota; kingdom Viridiplantae; phylum Streptophyta; class Magnoliopsida; order Asparagales; family Iridaceae; genus Iris; species Iris pallida. The sequence continues at coordinate 8,326,716 of JANAVB010040417.1, forward strand.
TCCACAAGAATTAAATCTAAAAGTAGGGTTTCCATCTTGGTTAGGTTGGCTAGAAATCTATTCAAACGGTTTTCTAAAACTCGCGATGTGCTGGTCACAAATCGACCGTAAACATCGGACATTGGGGCAGTTTTTGCTCTGTTTCTCGAGCAGATTTTCGTCGACTTTCACGTCGATTTTACGGACAGATTAAGGCGATCTAAAGAAAAGCACTTGAAGACATTAGAAGGCGTATAGGTTGTGAGTTTACCAGAGAAGACGGGGGGCGAAACGATCCACGGTGTGCGACGAACAGTCGCTGCGAAGTGGGTTCGATACACCACGCTACTGCTGTCGTTCCTGCTCTTCCGCGCGCGCGGCTGACGGTGGTCGGCCTGCTGCCGGCCGGCGGCGCGCGGAGGCCGGGGAAGGGTCGCCCACTCTCGACGTTCCTCTGGGGGTGGCGCTCGTTAGGGTTTCGAGGATTTCCCGAACGTTTCGTTTATATATCGTTGGTCGAACCAGAGCCTCTGGCTCTGGGTTGGAACAGAGCCTCTGGCTCTTGGGCTGAGGGGCTCCTGTGCTGAGCTCGATTTGGGGGGGGAGAGCTGGGCCAGGCTTTGGGGAATGGGCCTGGGCCGATGGGCTGTTCCCCTTTGCTAAAAGAATGGCTGCAGTACCTCGCCATTGGCAGAGGAGGAAGAGAAGGCAAAGGAAGAAATTAGAGTATGGTAGGGCTACCCGGTCTAAAATAGCACAATGTTGCATTCAAATCATTATTCCCAAAGCAGAAAATGGAGATAGGGAGTCACATTGTGGAGATGATTATCCCCATGCTTTTCATCTCCTTCCTCCCATCGAATGGAAGCAACGGAGCTGCCTTGCCATTGGTAAAGGGGAGGATAATAGATAGAGGAGACATTTTGGTGTTAGACTTAGGATTTACTCATTATCTTCAACAGCACTCACACGTGAGAAAGAAAGAGCAACAATAAGAGGAAGAAACAAGCAGAAGCAGAAGCAATCCCAAATCCAGTCGAAGGAGAGTGACTTGTTTCATCACTTCTCCCTTTTCTTCTATTTCATCTTTTAATATATATATATATATATATATATATATACATATATATATATATATATATATTTACATATATATATATTATATATATATATATATATATATATATATATATATATATATATATATATATATATATATATTCAATATACACACAAATACATATATAAAATATATATTTATATATATATACATATTTTTATATCTATATATATAATCACTTACGTATATATATTTGCATATATACATATAATGTTTATGTATATATATACAAAAAATATATAATATAATAAAATATAATAAGAATAAAATAATAACAATAATGATAATAATAATAAGAATAATAGTAACCAACTAAATTGTCCACTAAGAGTCCTTGGTGAACATCTCATACCCCATCTGGCCCTAGAATTTCGTACAGTAATTCTAAAACCACTATTTAAAACAAATAAACAAATAATAATAAAAAAATTAAAAAATTAAAAATTTCGGGAAGGGGAGCTACAAATCTACCCACCTTAAAATAATTTCGTCCTCGAAATTCTAATTCATAACTACTCCTTACAATTCAAAGAAAATGTACAATTACCTTAATTTCCTCGAAAATAGTTGTATCCTTCTTCTAGCCATTTTGTAACTACGAAACTTCGAGAACTTCTACCCACCTTTGGTCACACTACCCACTCCAAACACTTGACGCCATACATTGTAATCTTCTAGCTAATTGCAAAAAACAAAAAAAAAATAATAATAATAATAACTACCGACAGATATCTATGGCATAAGGCATCTACAACCCTCTCCATCTATCAGCAACTTAAAATTTAACAGGCAACAAATTTACACAAGTAGCTAAGAAGTATTGATAAACTCTAGTAAGCATGACTATTCGTCGCTCCGAAGTACAGAGGACAGAAAGTTAAGGCAAAATAATCGGGAGCAACTGTGAAGTTTCAAGAGCAGTGGAGAGTATTCAATGTTACAGATAGAAAGGAAGTTTATGATCCACTGTCTTATTTGCTAGATTGGGCTACTCTAGTTCAGTCACTTGCTACGTCGAAGAGCCCTTCGTTACTGAGAGTGGCCTGCAATCCGTGCAATAGAGAAGTCTCACTTTCGAAGTTCTAATCAAGGTTCCAAAATGGGATGAAGTTTTTTGAGAAATCTAGATTGTGGTCTTAATGGGTTTTTTTGGGCATCAGTCGTTGGTTGTATGAATATGGGGTTTCAATCTATATAGACTAGACAAGATCCCAATGATAAACTTTTTACTAGGTTAGGGTAATCTAGAATAGGATTTCTTCCAAGTGGTTGAGCTAGTTGTCAGTCAGGTTGGCTTAACCAGGTTCCTAAAGCCCAAAAATGCACCTTCAGTGACTTTTTAAATAGCACGAGAAGACAATTGAGTAGCACACTAATGTCATGTGTGTAGTGGGCTTCGTGTAGATCACAGCCATATATTGGATCGAAGGATTTAAGTCGAAGTTGAAGTATACCGGCATGATGGTAAGGGTTATAGCTAGTCCTTCTAACCTGAAAGTCGCAGCACAAAAATAGAGTACAAGGGGACGGGTTTGAGTGGGACATGATATACCTAGGTGAAGGTGGACTCGTCGAGATCTTATATATGGAATTTGTTGGAAGATAACAGCTGGTCTTGTGCTCCGAATATTAGTGACACGGCGTGGGCACAAAATGATCTAAATGGAAAGTGGGAGTCTATAGGGCACTAACTATCATTCTAATAAAATTTATTATAATCAATCGGTGATCCTCGTATATCCTAAATTGTAGGAGGCTTACAGTCTACCCACCTTAAAATAGGATATGGTCTTAGGAATATTGAGGTTAGAGGGTTCCCAAAGTCCGGATACGGTTCCTCGACTCTTTGTTATAGGAAATGTGGCACGACGTATCGGGATACGGTAGATGTAAGTCAAGTCAATGATCATTCCTCAATAAATGAGAAACGAGGGCGTATAATAACACGTGGTCGATAACATAGAGGAACATACCCATCCATAGTATACAAGGGTTATCGACGGGATGACCAACATCTAAGGCACATCCTACGAAAAGATTTCTAACAACTGACTCGTGAGTTTCTATTTGTATCAAGCCTGCCAACCTATATTGTTACAAGGGTTAAAGCAAGCTTCAAGCAAATAATTTGAGACTCACAATAATTGGTTCTTGAGAAGAGATAGTCTCCTAGGTTAGCATTTGGTCAAGGGGAAGGATCTTAATCATTCTCGGACTCCAATGGCTAGAAGGATCTAGATAGTAAGTTTAGGGTCACAGAGAGGATGAGTAACTCTAAGCAAGGTTCTAGTCACAGGGCTGGCCGATGGTAGCTACACTTGCGTATACTACTATCATAGCCACGGGAATACTCTGTATCTATCTATCAATTACGAGCTTCTGCCTTTCCGAACCAATGAAAGACAAAAACAATAAAGAGTTCAAGAAGGATGTTACTGAATACAATCACGTGATTCAAGGGCGAACGTATAATTCAAGAGGAATTGTCAAAGCAGTCGCGGATGAGATCCTAGATACCTATATTTCTCAATCCACGTAGGTTAGTAAGAGAAAGAGCGAACCGAGTGTACTACGGCTGATCAGACCGTAATATATCAATTCTGATTAAACAATATGTTAGTGGGCGTCCCCAATAAACATATGTCTTGAATCAAGCTCGATAAAAGAGTAAGCTTGCAAAACTAGGCTGTGATAGCAACATTGGTCAAAATAGTCAATTTACAAGTGCGCGAGAATTTGAAAGGAGTTACAAGTAGTTTGAGTTTTGTGAGAATCAACCTTACCCGGTGTTCTTGCTTATACAGTCTTCCCACTATCTTCTTATTCATAAGACTTGGTCAACCAATGGGTAATGGACTTCTAAATTCCATATTCCAGGTAAACTTATTAGTGTCAGTCAATTACCTCGTCAAAGATCACAAGGACTACGGATTGCTAGGTCGGAAGACATGCTACCCCACTTACAACTTCCACTAATACTGGCTTTGGATCTTATGGGACGTATATGGCGTTGTCCTACCTTCCACAGTATCCTAGCTTGTAATCATGTCTAAACTCATTTCACCGAGGATTATTCCCACCTGTATACTCTGGCTGTGGTAAAACCTTGGTTTCGTGATTCCGATGTGATATGCTATCCGGTACTCTACCTTATATTTACACAAGGGTGACTACGGTCAAAGAGGACCACTAGCTATATTTCTAGCAATATTCTATAACCCATATTTCTTAAACTAATTTCAATTCTAGGGGTCGTGTCTCGCCAGTGCGCTGCTGGCTGCAGTGAATTCCTAGTCTCCAAAATTTAAATAAATGGCGACAGTGCGCTGCTGTCCTGCCAGTATGAGTTAACTAACATTCTCGTAACTATATCTGTAAAAATATCCCGAGCTTTGAGAGATTCAAACAAGTTGACTATGTAATATAGCGTAAGTATTATCAGTCGTAACCCTTAAAATAAAGGATTAAACAGGGAGAAATAACTGAGGACAAAAGAAATACAAACATTCTAACTATTCCATGTGTATTCAAGCCGTTGAGGAAGAACTTGAATCGAAACTAACTCGAGGTCTTGTATGAGGATAACAATAATCCGAATTTATACAAAATATTAATTTCTAGGACAAATGGAAACTAAATAGACAGTTCGACTAAGATATGAGGATGATATCCAAGAGGCAAGAGAAGGATCTGCCCAATTCATCAAGTTTAGATCATCAATCATATGAAGCCCTATCTCACCCAGTGAATAATCTATCTACTTTGGATCGTGTCGTCATATCGGAGATAATAGTGTACCTATGGGGATCTGACAAACAATCAACCTTAATAACTCCTCATCTAAACTGCATGGCCTAGACTACCCATCGGTCAATTTGTATAAGGGACTCCTAGTCCTAGTCACTCTCTTAAATTAAATTAATTTTAATTCGTGTATGAGCATTTTCGAGTCGCAGGCTCGCAATAGTACAACTAACTTAAGTACTATCACGAGTTCGCGTGATTTGCGAAGACTGACCTGCATGGGCCACCACAAAAACTTATCACGACCCGCACCCGTTTTTTTTTTAAAAAAAACGGATACAAGACGTGTCCAAGCCAGCCTACGCCGCAGTGTCGGCGGTAGAACGCTGTCACGGCCATGAAGATCAAAATCACAAATAATGCTCATTCACAAAATTAATTTAATTTACAATGATCACAAGTTTTACATTTGTATAAAAATAAACTTGTACAAATAACTGAATGACTACAACTCAACTATCTAGCTAGTCTCTAGGCTTTGTCTGCAAGTATTCCCGTCACTCCCCAAGCTAAATGAATCCGCGGCTAACCTGAAAATGTTGGTTTCCAGTCAGGAATGGAACGAGCACAATTCACTGAATGCAATTTCAAATAAAGAAAATGACTATAAGACAAAGGTTAGGCATTAATCGTGAGTTTTGAAAATAACAGTAAAGTCGTAAGAAAAATCAATAGTAATAAATAGACCAATATACTTTCCACCGTTAGAAGTACCTTTGACATGTGATCGGTCTGGGGTACTACACCGCACGGTCTACGATATCTACTTGCAGAATTTAAACAATGTCTACGAGATCTACAATGTCTACAATATCTACAATGTCTACGATATCTACAATGTCTACAATATCTATAATGTCTACAATATCTACAATGTCTACAATATCTACAATGTCTACAATATCTACAATGTCTACGATATCTACAATATCTACAATATCTACAATGTCTACAATATCTACAATGTCTACAATGTCTATAATATCTACAATATCTACAATGTCTACAATGTCTACAATATCTACAATGTCTACAATGTCTACAATATCTACAATATCTACAATGTCTACAATGTCTACAATATCTACAATGTCTACAATGTCTACGGTCTGATCACACATCCTTGGTACTTCTCATTCCCGACTCAACAATTTATAGTAGAGTATAAAAATCACATAACTAATGACTAATCAATAAAATATAGTAAAGATCAATATCGAAATGCAAACAATAAACTGTACTCGCCTGTGGTCCTGTGCTGGTGTAACCGACAATCTGAACTACTCAATGTGCCACTATAGTCAAAACCTGTACAACAGTACCCGAAAGCTGAAATAAACAATACCAATGATCTCAGAATAGTCCAATTAGCTAGGATTGCCTGTCCTTACGTCCAATTCTGGACACGGGGCAAAACGGTAATTTCGGGCCAAAACGGTGTCCGCCGTTGGACCCGCTTTGCACCGAAAAGCGTGCCAGAGTCAACGGTCTCTAAAGTCGTCAAACTACATGTCTACGAATCCAGTTTTTCGATACGAATCCAACGTATGTCCAAAGTTGGATTTCGGCGGGCCGTGCACAAAATCGCCCGTTGAGTGGGACCGTGGGGCCCGCAAAACGGTGATTTTATCAACGGTCTCAGAATCGGACCAAACTTGGCATACAGGACCAGAAAAACGCTACGGTTCTGTTGGCGCAATTCGTCTCGATCTGACGAGCGTGCATAAAGTAATTGGAGAATTTGCAACGTGCACGATACGGTGAATTTCGACGGATACGCATCAAATTCGTCGCGCACACGCGACCAATTTGAATTCCGTCAAAGCCCACACGACCACGAATCCGTTACGCAGCTTTCGATGCTTTCGGTTCGCGACCACGTCGTCCCGATTGGCGTGACGCACGTCGTGTGGAGCAATTTTCAAGTTTTGAAAACAGATTTTTCGTCAACTTCAACTTAATTTTAAACAGGAAATAATCCACAAGAATTAAATCTAAAAGTAGGGTTTCCATCTTGGTTAGGTTGGCTAGAAATCTATTCAAACGGTTTCTAAAACTCGCGATGTGCTGGTCACAAATCGACCGTAAACATCGGACATTGGGGCAGTTTTTGCTCTGTTTCTCGAGCAGATTTTCGTCGACTTTCACGTCGATTTTACGGACAGATTAAGGCGATCTAAAGAAAAACACTTGAAGATATTAGAAGGCGTATAGGTTGTGAGTTTACCAGAGAAGACGGGGGGCGAAACGATCCACGGTGTGCGACGAACAGTCGCTGCGAAGTGGGTTCGATACACCACGCTACTGCTGTCGTTCCTGCTCTTCCGCGTGCGCGGCTGACGGTGGTCGGCCTGCTGCCGGCCGGCGGCGCGCGGAGGCCGGGGAAGGGTCGCCCACTCTCGACGTTCCTCTGGGGGTGGCGCTCGTTAGGGTTTCGAGGATTTCCCGAACGTTTTGTTATATATATCGTTGGTCGAACCAGAGCCTCTGGCTCTCGGGTTGGAACAGAGCCTCTGGCTCTTGGGCTGAGGGGCTCCTGTGCTGAGCTCGATTTGGGGGGGGGAGAGCTGGGCCAGGCTTTGGGGAATGGGCCTGGGCCGATGGGCTGTTCCCCTTTGCTAAAAGAATGGCTGCAGTACCTCGCCATTGGCAGAGGAGGAAGAGAAGGCAAAGGAAGAAATTAGAGTATGGTAGGGCTACCCGGTCTAAAATAGCACAATGTTGCATTCAAATCATTATTCCCAAAGCAGAAAATGGAGATAGGGAGCCACATTGTGGAGATGATTATCCCCATGCTTTTCATCTCCTTCCTCCCATCGAATGGAAGCAACGGAGCTGCCTTGTCATCGGTAAAGGGGAGGATAATAGATAGAGGAGACATTTTGGTGTTAGACTTAGGATTTACTCATTATCTTCAACAGCACTCACACGTGAGAAAGAAAGAGCAACAATAAGAGGAAGAAACAAGCAGAAGCAGAAGCAATCCTAAATCCAGTCGAAGGAGAGTGACTTGTTTCATCACTTCTCCCTTTTCTTTCTATTTCATTCTTTTAATATATATAAACATATATATATATATATATATATATATATATATATATATATATATATATATATATATATATATATGTTTATATATATTAAAAGAATGAAATAGAAAGAAAAGGGAGAAGTGATGAAACAAGTCACTCTCCTTCGACTGGATTTAGGATTGCTTCTGCTTCTGCTTGTTTCTTCCTCTTATTGTTGCTCTTTCTTTCTCACGTGTGAGTGCTGTTGAAGATAATGAGTAAATCCTAAGTCTAACACCAAAATGTCTCCTCTATCTATTATCCTCCCCTTTACCGATGACAAGGCAGCTCCGTTGCTTCCATTCGATGGGAGGAAGGAGATGAAAAGCATGGGGATAATCATCTCCACAATGTGGCTCCCTATCTCCATTTTCTGCTTTGGGAATAATGATTTGAATGCAACATTGTGCTATTTTAGACCGGGTAGCCCTACCATACTCTAATTTCTTCCTTTGCCTTCTCTTCCTCCTCTGCCAATGGCGAGGTACTGCAGCCATTCTTTTAGCAAAGGGGAACAGCCCATCGGCCCAGGCCCATTCCCCAAAGCCTGGCCCAGCTCTCCCCCCCCCAAATCGAGCTCAGCACAGGAGCCCCTCAGCCCAAGAGCCAGAGGCTCTGTTCCAACCCGAGAGCCAGAGGCTCTGGTTCGACCAACGATATATATAACGAAACGTTCGGGAAATCCTTGAAACCCTAACGAGCGCCACCCCCAGAGGAACGTCGAGAGTGGGCGACCCTTCCCCGGCCTCCGCGTGCCGCCGGCCGGCAGCAGGCCGACCACCGTCAGCCGCGCGCGCGGAAGAGCAGGAACGACAGCAGTAGCGTGGTGTATCGAACCCACTTCGCAGCGACTGTTCGTCGCACACCGTGGATCGTTTCGCCCCCCGTCTTCTCTGGTAAACTCACAACCTATACGCCTTCTAATGTCTTCAAGTGCTTTTCTTTAGATCGCCTTAATCTGTCCGTAAAATCGACGTGAAAGTCGACGAAAATCTGCTCGAGAAACAGAGCAAAAACTGCCCCAATGTCCGATGTTTACGGTCGATTTGTGACCAGCACATCGCGAGTTTTAGAAAACCGTTTGAATAGATTTCTAGCCAACCTAACCAAGATGGAAACCCTACTTTTAGATTTAATTCTTGTGGATTATTTCCTGTTTAAAATTAAGTTGAAGTTGACGAAAAATCTGTTTTCAAAACTTGAAAATTGCTCCACACGACGTGCGTCACGCCAATCGGGACGACGTGGTCGTGAACCGAAAGCATCGAAAGCTGCGTAACGGATTCGTGGTCGTGTGGGCTTTGACGGAATTCAAATTGGTCGCGTGTGCGCGACGAATTTGATGCGTATCCGTCGAAATTCACCGTATCGTGCACGTTGCAAATTCTCCAATTACTTTATGCACGCTCGTCAGATCGAGACGAAACTTGCGCCAACAGAACCGTAGCATTTTTCTGGTCCTGTATGCCAAGTTTGGTCCGATTCTGAGACCGTTGATAAAATCACCGTTTTGCGGGCCCCACGGTCCCACTCAACGGGCGATTTTGTGCACGGCCCGCCGAAATCCAACTTTGGACATACGTTGGGTTCGTATCGAAAAACTGGATTCGTAGACATGTAGTTTGACGACTTTAGAGACCGTTGACTCTGGCACGCTTTTCGGTGCAAAGCGGGTCCAACGGCGGACACCGTTTTGGCCCAAAATTACCGTTTTGCCCCCGTGTCCAGAATTGGACGTAAGGACAGGCAATCCTAGCTAATTGGACTATTCTGAGATCATTGGTATTGTTTATTTCAGCTTTTGGGGACTGTTGTACGGGTTTTGACTATAGTGGCACATTGAGTAGTTCAGATTGTCGGTTACACCAGCACAGGACCACAGGCGAGTACAGTTTATTGTTTGCATTTCGATATTGATCTTTACTATATTTCATTGATTAGTCATTAGTTATGTGATTTTTATACTCTACTATAAATTGTTGAGTCGGGAATGAGAAGTACCAAGGATGTGTGATCAGACCGTAGACATTGTAGACATTGTAGATATTGTAGACATTGTAGACATTGTAGATATTGTAGATATTGTAGACATTGTAGACATTGTAGATATTGTAGACATTGTAGACATTGTAGATATTGTAGATATTGTAGACATTGTAGACATTGTAGACATTGTAGACATTGTAGATATTGTAGATATTGTAGATATCGTAGACATTGTAGATATTGTAGACATTGTAGATATTGTAGACATTGTAGATATTGTAGATATTGTAGATATCGTAGACATTGTAGATATTGTAGACATTGTAGATCTCGTAGACATTGTTTAAATTCTGCAAGTAGATATCGTAGACCGTGCGGTGTAGTACCCCAGACCGATCACATGTCAAAGGTACTTCTAACGGTGGAAAGTATATTGGTCTATTTATTACTATTGATTTTTCTTACGGCTTTACTGTTATTTTCAAAACTCACGATTAATGCCTAACCTTTGTCTTATAGTCATTTTCTTTATTTGAAATTGCATTCAGTGAATTGTGCTCGTTCCATTCCTGACTGGAAACCAACATTTTCAGGTTAGCCGCGGATTCATTTAGCTTGGGGAGTGACGGGAATACTTGCAGACAAAGCCTAGAGACTAGCTAGATAGTTGAGTTGTAGTCATTCAGTTATTTGTACAAGTTTATTTTTATACAAATGTAAAACTTGTGATCATTGTAAATTAAATTAATTTTGTGAATGAGCATTATTTGTGATTTTGATCTTCATGGCCGTGACAGCGTTCTACCGCCGACACTGCGGCGTAGGCTGGCTTGGACACGTCTTGTATCCGTTTTTTTTAAAAAAAAAAAAACGGGTGCGGGTCGTGACATTGTGTCTTTAGACCATCCCGTGCTTGCAACAACAATGTCGACTCAAACCTTGCCTCAAGACCCTTATCGTGCCAACAACGTTAACCTATCGAGTCGTGTTTGCCTTACGACTTAAAATCAGAGACGCAACTACGCGATGAAGCTCCATTCCCGTGTGACCGTGCTTCAAATCCTTTGTGTCGTGCCTCGCAACTATGTACGACTCAACCATATCACCGCCTCGCGGCCCTTGCTACTTTGATCACCAACTGACCCAATCAAGACTTGTGCAACCAACTTTGCCTTGCGGCAATTTTCTGACTTAAACTCAAACAACTCAACCAACTTAAGCAACTTATGTGCCGACAACTCAAGACTTAACGCCACATCTCGTGCCGAAGCACGACGCCTATGTTGAATCCCAATCTTAGGCCCAAATTTTGTGTTCTAACTGTACACACCTTCAACTCAACTCAATCCAAAGGCATACATGCGGTTAGCCGCTATTTGCCGACATCTATATGAACTTGGTCACTAGCATCACAAGCTATACCTTGACGTATAGTTTTGTTAATCGGGATCCTTTCGACGCAAGTAGCTAGTCCCGTCGCAAGTCTCCGCTTAACCTGTGCCAAAACCTTACGCACGACTATACCCTGTTCCCTTCTAGGCCGAGTCGGCCCCTTGGCCAAGGGTTACCGCTCGAGGGTTCATCGCCCTTGTCGACAAGTTGTCAAATGACCATGCAAGACTCGACACGAACTGACGTCTCACACAGTCATTCCTCTACCAAAACCAAGACTTCTATCCTTGAGACCCCTCGACGACCCACGGTCGCGAGCATTCCTTTCCTTGAGACCCCTCGACGACCCACGGTCGCGAGTATTTCCTTTTTTGTTACCCTATCATTTGGTTCAACTCATAAATGCCTATTTGATATCCCTTTCTTAAAACTCACCTTGAATCATAGTCCTTGCCTTAGACACTAAGCCCGTGCATCGTGCCTTAAGCCAATCATGCTCTACGTGATACTCCTGCCCAAGTCGACGGGCCTTGAGATCGAGGGACTACCTAACTTGACAACCGCAGAATGAGCGGGACAACACTTGGAAAGACTTAGGTCGACTGGCACAACTTTGCCTAACTTACTCAAGCCTACGACTTAACCCGAGGGACGAGCAAAGGCTATGCCAAGCCTTGTGCAACGGAACCGTGTACGCTTTATCAAGCGTTTATGTGGGTAACGCCTATGACTTAGGCTAACTCTTAGCTTTTGCATCGAAGACCAACATTCCTTCTCCCAAGCCACGGGACGAAGGACCGAGTGTCATTTTCAAAGCACGCCGTGCACCAACTCTAAGTCGACCGTTGGACCTTTTTCCATGTTCTAACTCATTTCGACCCTTCGGGATTATTTCCTTTAGCTATGTGGATTCATCTCTTTTATTATTAAGCCTATTTGTGCAAGTTGAAAACATGCGTATTATTATGTGAAGGCAAAGATGAGGCAAGTTCATCGAAACTACCCCACCTGAGCGCTGTCTTCGAGTCGCCGTTGCATGGCGAAGTCCGAACGCCGTCGGCGTTTCGATTCCTCCGATTGACAGAGCGGGACGGGGCACTACATTATACACCACTCAGAAAAAGATTCGTCCTCGAAACTAACTGAGTACACTTACTTATTGACTTATCACTCGAATGTTCCTAGATTCTCGTACACACTTCTCCTAGGCGTTCCCTCAAATCCGAGCCACGCTCGTGCTACCCTCAATCCTTTCTTTAAAACTTACGATCTCAAAATCCTCGATACTTCCTCGTTCCTCAAATCTCACTTGAATTCAACGTATCACTTAGTATGGAACGTGCACATATTCTAGGCGTCCCCAAAATATATGCATTTCAGCCAAGCCTCGTGATAGAGAATTCCGCCATCACCACTCGAGTCGGATCGTGCACGCATTCAAGCGTCCTTGATATACATGCATGTTGTAGCGTCCCGCTTTCGATAGGCGACGGAACTTCATAATATGCTAGCGCCGAGTCAGATCGGCCGGGAACTTAGATGGCCATCTGACTCGATCGCTAAGCTTGGTAAACGATAACGCCTTGCGGCATCGATTCAATTCGATTTGGACGGAAGATACGAGAATCGATCCAACTAATGGAACGACTTCTGTTGGAACAAGTCCTAGATGCAGCGGGCTGCGTCTCGGCGCGCGAGCTCTCTATAAGAGTCCCTTCGACGGGACCGGACCGCTGTATGGTTTTCTTGGAGCTTTGCCGCTGGGCTTGATTGAAGTGCTTTCGCGTCATTTTCAAGGATGCAATTACAAATTTCGATGCAAGGAAAAAAGAAGGAAATCTAACAAAGTGTTGATGCATTGCAGGAGCTCGCGTAACTAAGGATTGACGTTGCGTAGCGCTTCGACCACCTGCACGAAGCCAAGTAGTCGGTGGGTGATTCGGCCTTCTTTTCTATTCTGTCTCGCAAACTTATTCCTTGCTTCGAATCCATTCAAATCGAACGATGCCAAGTTAATTGCATGCCAATCCACTAAGTCAAGAACTCGGGAAAAACGTATCGATTTACAAATACAAGTTTTTCACATAAACTAAAAAGTTTAAGGTTTACAGAAAAAGATAGACTATTTCAAGTGCTGCAAAATATTATGAAACGTTGAACATGGGTTTTGATGCCTCGGACAATTTGGTGCCTACGGGACGCTAAATCGAGTGTATGGCTTCGAGGAAAATGAATCGATGCATAAGTTGCCATAAATGATAATGTCGTTGAATACTGTCCGCGCTATACAAAACGGTTTGCATGCATTAAACTGTTCGCACATAGGCATGGTCATGGACAGCTTGTGCACAAGTTCGATTCCTCGAAACGGTATCCGGGGCATCGGAACCGATTCGACCTAGGGGGAATAATTTATCGTGCTTCGGCGCGATGCATGCGGGACCTTCAGTAAGGCTTGCAACCTAGGCTGAAAGGATAGCGTCGCATGCCAACTTCGATTAAGTCCCTCATGGTGCGTAGCACCAATGACCGCATATAAGATAGTTTCATGCTCATCTATTGTCTTATGCAGGGTAAATATTATCTATGTTTTCATGCAGGAACGAGCACGGCCGTGGTAAGAAATATGAAAACTGCGATGTTATACTGTATGCTTTATTACTCAAAGACGGCTATCGAATATGAACTGAATTCATTTAGTTCTAATAGAAAGACAACTCTAAAGCATGCATATCCTAACAAATCAGAGTCGGTTTAGACGAGTTGGTTCGTCTCGTCCACTTAGCAAGTGTGCTAATCCCCTCCCCCAATTTCCCCAGGTGCGGCGGGCGCTCCAACCTAAAACGAAGCTGAAGTGCGGAGAGGCGTTTTGAAGCTCTTCCTATGCTGAAGTATTTTGAAGCCAATTCAAATCGACGGCTTATGTATAAAGGGGCGAATGTATGGGACGGCAAGCGTAGTTCAGGCAACTTGTCGAATGTATTTTCTTTCTGTTTTCAATCAATGTAGCCGCAACGGCATCCAATGTAAATTACGACTTGTACTTCGTTGCAAGCTATGAATGAAAAGCATTTCTATCTTCCTATACTGCGTCTTATATTCTGATGTGATTTGTGAAGTTTCGACTTGGCGTATTAATATCAAAATCAAAAGATAACTGTTTGAGAACTTGTCATCTTGCCTTGTACGAGCGCAACTCCAGGCTCGTGCGGCATCACGCCTTAGCGAGGACGATCGAATCGGCAAAACTAACATCGGGGACGAACGTTGCCGACTCGGGGCGTGACAAATTGGTATCTGAGCACAGTTATGTTTCCTCGGATTTTCGAAAGATGTTTCATTGTTGGAATATCCGTTGCGATGGCTCGATTGAATGCTTGTCAGCATGCTGCGTGAAATACAAGTTCCATACAGGTAAGCCCGTAGATATTTTTGAAAAATACTAACGGATTTATATTATTTGTAGGAATGACTAAGCGAGATAAGAAAATCGCCGGCGCAACAACACAAACCATAGATAGTACGTCGAGCACAAAAAGTACTGGGCCTAGCGAGACGACTATGGAAAAGATGCTACAGCTGATGGAAGTGCAGCAGCAGCAGCTTCAGATACAATTTAAAGCACAATTCGATGCGCAACAAAAACAGATGAACGCCCTGACTCAGATAGTGAGCAGAATGACGGGCAATACCAAGACGACGGACGAAGAGCCCGAGGAAAAGCAAGGTGATCAAGAAGAAGACGAGAAGGAAGATGGCTCCCCACAAATGATGAACTCTCCTTCCATGTTCAAAGTGAAGGAGTTTCGCAAAATGAACCCGCCAAAGTTCAACGGCCGAGCAGAGCCCGACGTGATAGTAGGATGGCTCGCAGAGATGGAGGACTTGTTCGATCTCCTCTGCATCGAAGGGTCCCAGAGGGTGGCCTGTGCGGCGCTGCAGTTACAACTACGAGCACATGACTGGTGGGCGGCGAAGAAACAAGGGATCTGTGAAGCCGATTCCAACAAAAAGATCTCTTGGGAAATGTTCAAGACAGCCTTCCTTGAGCAGTACGTTCCTCGCGCCATCCGTCGACAGAAAGCGGATGAGTTCATGATATTGAGGCAGGGGAATATGAGTGTTGAAGACTATGATGCAAGCTTCTCGAAACTTGTAAAATTTACCGGCGCCTTCCTGCCCAACAAAGAAGAATGGTGCGAGCGTTTTCAGCAAGGCCTCAACGACGAACTGCGTAGGGACGTCATGAACCAACGGTGCCAAACTTATCGTGAATCCTACGAAGCCGCACTTGATAGCGAGCGGATCTTTGGCCGTATGTCACAAAGGGCCGTGCCTGTCGTTCGCAACAACTTCAACGAGCGTCCTAACGACGCCGGGGGATCGGGAGTATCAAAACGTCCAAACACAATTGATAACCGAGGCCATGGCGGACCACACTGCAGTAGATGCGGTAAGCACGGGCATCGAGATCCCGATTGTAAACTGAAAACATGTTTCAAGTGTGGCGAGCTAGGCCACGTAGCAACGTTTTGCCCGCAGAGAGTTCAGAATCAACATAACCCACCAAGGAACATTCCGAATCCGCATAAAGCGTCGACACTGCATGGCGCAAATACGGTGCCCGTCAACCAACAGAACCAACGCCATGGGGCTCAAGGCCGAGTTTATGCATTAACTCGGGACGAGGCATACGCGTCCGATACGGTTGTAACAGGTATATTACTCTACAAAGATATACCTGCTCGAGTATTATTCGATTCGGGTGCGACGCATAGCTTTATATCTACTGATTTTGCGAAAGAAAATAAAATCACCATGCAATCACTAGATATGAACATTAGCGTTAGCACTCCGTCGGGAGTCGATATGCCTGCAAACTTTATTTGTAGGGATGGCCACATTTGCGTCGGGGGAAGATATCTATCCTTGGATGCCGTAGTGCTAGACATAAAAGATTACGACATAATCCTGGGCATGGATTGGTTGGGCGCTTGTCGTGCAACGATCGAGTGCGCGGAGAAGAGAGTAGTGTTTCGTCTTCCTGGTGAGACGGAGTTCTCATATTCGTGCTGTACGGCCTCGAAGACGGCGATGATGGTATCGGCAATCTCGACAAGGCGTATGCTGCGTTCCGGCTGCGTGGGATACTTGGCATCAGTTCGAGACACGCGGACGGATAATATAAACACAATGCAGACTGATGTTGTGGCAGACTTTTCCGACGTTTTTCCTGACGAGATGTCCGGGATGCCGCCGGATCGAGAAATTGAATTCAGCATCGACACCTTTCCGGATACACGGCCGATATCAAAGGCGCCTTACCGAATGGCTCCAGCAGAACTGAAGGAGCTGAAGGTGCAATTACAAGAGTTGCTAGACCGCGGATTTATTCGCCCTAGCATCTCTCCGTGGGGAGCTCCCGTATTGTTCGTGAAGAAGAAGGATGGGTCGTTGCGGCTATGCATCGACTATCGGGAACTCAACAAGGCGACCGTGCGGAACAAGTATCCTTTGCCGCGAATCGACGACTTGTTTGACCAACTGCAAGGCGCGGCAATATTTTCAAAAATCGATCTTCGTTCAGGCTATCATTAGTTAAAGATCAAGTCCGACGACATATCGAAGTCTGCCTTCCGCACTCGATATGGTCATTACGAATTCCTCGTCATGCCGTTCGGTTTGACGAATGCCCCTGCCGCTTTCATGGATCTGATGAACCGAGTCTTCCGACCTCAAATAGATAAATTTGTAGTCGTATTCATCGACGATATCCTTGTCTACTCAAGGAATCGGGAAGAGCACGCGGAACATTTGAAGACGGTACTACAGATTCTGCGTGAAAACAAATTGTACGCCAAGCAGGGTAAGTGTGAGTTCTGGATGAGTAGCGTGACATTCCTTGGGCACGTAATCTCTGCCGAAGGTGTCGTGGTGGACCTAAAGAAGATTGATGCGGTGGTGGATTGGAAACGACCTGCCTCGGCTAGCGACATTCGGAGCTTCCTGGGCTTAGCGGGCTACTATCGTAGATTCGTGCGAAGCTTCTCAAAACTAGCATCGCCTCTGACTCGCCTCACCCACAAGGGAGTAGTATTCGAATGGAGCGACGACTGTGAATCCAGCTTTCAAGAGTTGAAGCAACGGCTCGTCTCAGCTCCAATCCTTGCACTTCCAGACGGTCCCGAAGGCTTTCAGATATTCAGCGACGCGTCGGGAACTGGCCTCGGGTGCGTACTTATATAGAGAGACAAAGTCATCTCCTACGCTTCACGGCAGTTGAAGCAGCACGAGAAAAATTACCTGACGTACGACTTAGAATTGGCGGCGATCGTCTTTACATTGAAGTTATGGCGGCACTATCTCTATGGTGTAGCATGCAGAATCTACACAGATCATAAAAGCCTGAAGTACTTGTTCACGCAACGGGAACTCAACCTACGACAGCGACGATGGCTCGAACTCATAAAAGATTACGAGCTAACGATCGAGTATACGCCGGGCAAGGGAAACGTGGTGGCCGACGCACTCAGCAGAATGTTTATGGGAACACTGGCCCTAAACAAGGAAATACGGCGAGACCTTGAAGCGATGGATATCGAACTCGGAATTGAGTATCGACACAACTGAAGTTAGGATCGAGCCTGCTTAACAAGATAAAGACCGCACAGGAGGACGACTCATTCCTGAAGAAGATGCGCGAGCTGATTTCAACGGGAAGGGCGACTGACTTTGCGGAAGACGGAGACGGGACGATACGACTAAAGGGAAGGCTCTGCATTCCTGAAACTGCCGAACTCAGAAAATAAATTCTGACGGAGGCACATTATGCGAAGTACTCGTTACATCCTGGGAGCACCAAGATGTACAAGGACTTACGCACAAACTTTTGGTGGCACGGCATAAAGAAGGACGTGGCTACGTTCGTATCGCAATGCATGGCGTGTCAGCAAGTGAAGGCAGAACACCAAAGGCCAGGCGGCGAGCTGCAGAACATCGCCATTCCCGAGTGGAAGTGGGACAATATCTCGATGGATTTCATTGTGGGATTTCCGAAGACGCCGCGGGGGAATGACGCGATTTGGGTCATTGTTGATAGATTGACCAAGTCGGCTCACTTTATCGCAATTAAAGTAGGATGGAGCGTCGATCGGTTAGCGCAAATCTACGTCGATGAGATTGTTCGACTGCACGGGGTGCCGGCCTCAATAATTTCGGACAGAGATGGGCGATTCCTATCGCATTTCTGGACGAGCCTCCAAGCGGCGATGGAGACCAAACTGAACTTTAGTTCGGCATACCATCCCCAAACAGACGGTCAGACGGAGAGGGTCAACCAGATCTTAGAAGACATGCTGCGTCTGTGTGCGATCGACCTAAAGACTAGTTGGGATACGCATTTGCCGCTTGCGGAGTTTGCGTATAACAACAGTTATCAGTCGAGCATTCAGATGGCTCCATACGAAGCGCTCTACGGGAGGAAGTACCGTTCGCCGATATGCTGGGATAAAGTCGGAGAGCGACAAGTACTGGGACCGGAACTGGTGGAGCAGGCCGTCGAAAAGGTTCGCTTGATTCGAGATAGACTCCGCATCGCACAAAGTCGACAAAAGAGCTACGCAGATCTTCGTCGACGACCGCTAGAGTTTTTGGCCGGGGACCATGTGTTTCTGAAAGTAACGCCCATGCACGGAGTGATACGGTTCGGCGTTAAAGGCAAATTGAGCTCGAGATTTGTAGGCCCCTTCGAGATCATTGAGCGAGTTGCGACGGTTGCTTATCGGATAGCGCTACCTCCTGCCTTAGCCGATGTGCACGATGTTTTCCATGTTTCACAACTTCGAAAATACGTGCACGATCCAAGTCATGTGGTTAGCTTCAATCAGTTGGAGCTACGTACTGACTTGTCTTACTCGGAGGAGCCTATTCAAATTTTGGACCGCAAGGAAAAAGTGCTACAAAATCGATCGATGTCCTTGGTCCGCGTGCTTTTGCGGAACCATACAGTCGAGGAGTCGACGTGGGAGATGGAGGCGGAGATGAAGGAGAAGTACCCTGCGTTGTTCGTCTAAATTAAGGTCCGACCCTTGTTCTTAAGTTTCGGGACGAAACTTTTTCTTAGTGGTATATTATGTAGCGCCCCGCTTTCGATAGGCGACGGAACTTCATAATATGCTAGCGCCGAGTCAGATCGGCCGGGAACTTAGATGGCCATCTGACTCGATCGCTAAGCTTGGTAAACGATAACGCCTTGCGGCATCGATTCAATTCGATTTGGACGGAAGATACGAGAATCGATCCAACTAATGGAACGACTTCTGTTAGAACAAGTCCTAGATGCAGCGGGCTGCGTCTCGGCGTACGAGCTCTCTATAAGAGTCCCTTCGACGGGACCGGACCGCTGTATGGTTTTCTTGGAGCTTTGCCGCTGGGCTTGATTGAAGTGCTTTCGCGTCGTTTTCAAGGATGCAATTACAAATTTTAATGCAAGGGGAAAAGAAGGAAATCTAACAAAGTGTTGATGCATTGCAGGAGCTCACGTAACTAAGGATTGACGTTGCGTAGCGCTTCGACGACCTGTACGAAGCCAAGTAGTCGGTGGGTGATTCGGCCTTCTTTTCTATTCTGTCCCGCAAACTTATTCCTTGCTTCGAATCCATTCAAATCGAACGATGCCAAGTTAATTGCATGCCAATCCACTAAGTCAAGAACTCGGAAAAAACGTATCGATTTACAAATACAAGTTTTTCACATAAACCAAAAAGTTTAAGGTTTACAGAAAAAGATAGACTATTTCAAGTGCTGCAAAATATTATGAAACGTTGAACATGGGTTTTGATGCCTCGGACAATTTGGTGCCTACGGGACGCTAAATCGAGTGTATGGCTTCGGGGAAAATGAATCGATGCATAAGTTGCCATAAATGATAATGTCGTTGAATACTGTCCGCGCTATACAAAACGGTTTGCATGCATTAAACTGTTCGCACATAGGCATGGTCATGGACAGCTTGTGCACAAGTTCGATTTCTCGAAACGGTATCCGGGGCATCGGAACCGATTCGACCTAGGGGGAATAATTTATCGTGCTTCGGCGCGATGCATGCGGGACCTTCAGTAAGGCTTGCAACCTAGGCTGAAAGGGTAGCGTCGCATGCCAACTTCGATTAAGTCCCTCGTGGTGCGTAGCACCAATGACCGCATATAAGATAGTTTCATGCTCATCTATTGTCTTATGCAGGATAAATATTATCTATGTTTTCATGCAGGGACGAGCACGGCCGTGGTAAGAAATATGAAAACTGCGATGTTATACTGTATGCTTTATTACTCAAAGACGGCTATCGAATATGAACTGAATTCATTTAGTTCTAATAGAAAGACAACTCTAAAGCATGCCTATCCTAACAAATCAGAGTCGGTTTAGACGAGTTGGTTCGTCTCGTCCACTTAGCAAGTGTGCTAATCCCCTCCCCCAATTTCCCCAGGTGCGGCGGGCGCTCCAACCTAAAACGAAGCTGAAGTGCGGAGAGACGTTTTGAAGCTCTTCCTATGCTGAAGTATTTTGAAGCCAATTCAAATCGACGGCTTATGTATAAAGGGGCGAATGTATGGGACGGCAAGCGTAGTTCAGGCAACTTGTCGAATGTATTTTCTTTCTGTTTTCAATCAATGTAGTCGCAACGGCATCCAATGTAAATTACGACTTGCACTTCGTTGCAAGCTATGAATGAAAAGCATTTCTATCTTCCTATACTGCGTCTTATATTCTGATGTGATTTATGAAGTTTCGACTTGGCGTATTAATATCAAAATCAAAAGATAACCGTTTGAGAACTTGTCATCTTGCCTTGCACGAGCGCAACTCCAGGCTCGTGCGGCATCACGCCTTAGCGAGGACGATCGAATCGGCAAAACTAACATCGGGGACGAACGTTGCCGACTCGGGGCGTGACACATGTCAACCGAGCCTCATGAGTGGTGCCTTCACCATTCCTATCGCTCCGCACCGGAACGTCTGCCTAACTGCTAGGCTATGTCTTTTCCGTCAGTATTGGAATCATAGTTCCCAAATAACGATATCAAAACTGACCCCATCCTAAGGTCAAACCAAGTTGATAGTACGGGATTTTCTACCCAAGCTCGCATCACTCTGATTTCTAAACATCGAGCATAGATTGCCTACGCACATCCCAACATTTGTCGCCCGGGGTCCGAGTCGTTCAGCAAAGCCATCCTACGACAACTCACGTTCAACCAATACTCGACATGAACACATCGCTCTTTTATCAAGCTATTTCGTATAGTCTATCCCTTCAAACACGTTCGGTATAATCCACCTATCAATCCTTCCAAGTCAAGCACGCTATGACACAATCCACCGCTAAACCACAATTCGTATTTCATATTCCCTAAGTCATTCATCCCAATTCACGCAATCGATCACAAGGTCATCTGACTTAACAATACGTTGCGCCCCAATCTCACGCGAGTCAGATTATCCACGGTGGGCATGAATCACCATGCACGCTCCTGCGGGATAATTATCCTCATCGGGACGTAACTCTTGTTTTGCGTCTAGACTAATTCATTCTCGATGCGCGGATTGGACCTATTCAATCCTCAAGTTTCATTCCATCATCAATCGCAAGTCCTAACATCTTTACATTTTTTTCGCATCAAACCGACAAGTCGAGACAATCAAAGTTGCCGTGTCCTGATTTTTCGAGTTCGATCATTCCCGCGACATGAATCACCATGTGAACGCTCACACGGAACGATCGCTCCAAATTCGACGTGACGCATGTGCGAGGCTAGAGTTGCGCTCGCGTAAGACAAGATTGTCGACGTTGTGGTTATCCGCGTAACCATCAATACACTTTTATTTTCATCCAACATTCATCTTAATCGAAATCCTAAGTAATCCATCCAACCGAACAACAACACTAGCACGATCGTCATTTGCCGAGTCAGAGTATCCCCGAGTTATCGCATATCATCTTTGATACGCCTCAATACCATCGACGATACACGTAACTTGGCGATCTTCGTTTGCAACCAATTTTGAGTCGTGCGAATGATGCTATTGTCCGACTGGATAATCTTCTCGACATTCAAATTCAAGTTCGATCATTATCTCTCGAGTCATTCACAACATCAATTCGTTCAAATCCGAAATCACGTATATTCGTCCGTCTATCTTAAGTCATCGACCAATGAATTTTCTCAATTCGTATTGTCCCTTTGTTAACTCAATCATCGAGCAACGTTCAATCCAATTCTTAGAGTCATTTGCGTAACTTCAAGGTTCAACTTTTCATGCACGCTATCTATCTGTCGTGCTAACTTTTCATATACGATCCGCATCAATTTCCTTGATCAAGTCATCCATTCGTACACCCTAATTTTTCTCGATTCGATTTCATCTATTTGATCATTTTTACGTTTCACACTTGCGCAATCCTCAATCCCGTGCACGTTCCGTGCGCGTCATTTCTAGCATGTTCGAATCCACTTATCAAACTTCATGACAACATCTCACTCAATCTAAGGCTTTGTATATGTGCGATGCTTGCTGACAGACTCACCGACACCCCGTATCCTCAATTGATCGATCGACATTCCTGAGCCTATCGCATACACCACTCAGGAACGAAGTCACTCAACAATTTCTCAAAACTATCCTTTGAATCAAAATCGACTTTTCGAATCCCGTTCGAACAATTCCTCAATTTCTAAGCACGACCATCTATATCGTACCGACGTTATCGTCGCTCGATAGCACCCCTATCGATAGTCATTTCATTTACTCAATCAAGCTCAACCCGTTTCATGCTCGCACTATTCAATTCCCGCACTCGACTTTTCTAAGGTCGACGCAATCCTTGGTGTATTTGCCCATCCCGACTTAGCCAACCGTGCTTACGCGAACCATCTTTTTATTTTGTTGTCAAAAATTGTTCTCCTATGTTTTGTAAAATAGATAGACTTATTGTATGGACATCCTGTGGGACATTTGAGAGAGAGCGCACCAACGATATCAATATACGGAAGCAACATTTAGAGTTTGCGGAACAGCGGAGTTAAAGAATTCAATCGGTAGTCCAAGGACGTAAAGCCGTGCTCTGACACCATTATGTCACGCCCCGCTCCCGTAGGAGCGATCGTCCTCGCTAAGGCGTGATGCCGCACGAGCCTAGATTGCGCTCGTGCAAGGCAGGTTCCATAACGGCCGATTTCAGCGGCTGGGACGGGATCGTCGCACAGAAGTCCCAAGCAGAGACATTGAATGATAGCAGCGGAATGTAGAACCAAACACAAGTTATTCAAAAGGAGCTCTTTATTGATATTGAAGCAACGATTACATTGGGGGCGCAAGGCCAAGATTACAATCACTCAAGCTCACTCTTCTCACATTTACAAGTTCACTCAGCTCTCTCTCATCTCTCAATTACAAGTCTTGATCCAGCGGAAGCTTCGGAAGGCGATGTCCATACATTATGTCCTGTATAAGTCTTTACTCCATGCGGCCGCACGCTTCGAATCGCCAAGAAACTTCGTGCCTCGACGCATCCAAGCGAGCTCCGCGCCACGAGCTTCTACCTGTGTCTGCACATGTAAACTATGTGGGTGTCAGTACTCAACTGTACTGGTGGAATGAGCTCCTCGCCCACCCATACAAAACCCGCACGTTATTTTACTTTGTGCAATATAGTCCCTTCTTATCAATTGTCTTTCTAGTCTTGCCTTAGGATCAGTTTTACGACCGACGCCTTGCTTATTTTGTCTTTAGACCATCCCGTGCTTGCAACAACAATGTCGACTCAAATCTTGCCTCAAGACCCTTCTCGTGCCAACAACGTTAACCTATCGAGTCGTGTTTGCCTTACGTCTTAAAATTAGAGACGCAACTACGCGATGAAGCTCCATTCCCGTGTGACCGTGCTTCAAATCCTTTGTGCCGTGCCTCGCAACTATGTACGACTCAACCATATAGCTGCCTCGCGGCCCTTGCTACTTTGATCACCAACTGACCCAATCAAGACTTGTGCAACCAACTTTGCCTTGCGGCGGTTTTCCGACTTAAACTCAAATAACTCAACCAACTTAAGCAACTTATGTGCCGACAACTCAAGACTTAACGCCATATCTCGTGCCGAAGCACGACGCCTATGTTGAATCCCAATCTTAGGCCCAAACTTTGTGTTCTAACTGTACACACCTTCAACTCAACTCAATCCAAAGGCATACATGCGGTTAGCCGCTATTTGCCGACATCTATATGAACTTGGTCACTAGCATCACAAGCTATACCTTGACTTATAGTTTTGTTAATCGGGATCCTTTCGACGCAAGTAGCTAGTCCCGTCGCAGGTCCCCGCTTAACCTGTGCCAAAACCTTACGCACGACTATACCCTGTTCCCTCCTAGGCCGAGTCAGCCCCTTGGCCAAGGGTTACCGCTCGAGGGTTCATCGCCCTTGTCGACAAGTTGTCAAATGATCATACAAGACTCGACACGAACTGACATCTCACACAGTCATTCCTCTACCAAAACCAAGACTTCTATCCTTGAGACCCCTCGACGACCCACGGTCGCGAGCATTCCTTTCCTTGAGACCCCTCGACGACCCACGGTCGCGAGTATTTTCTTCCTTGTTACCCTATCATTTGGTTCAACTCATAAATGCCTATTTGATATCCCTTTCTTAAAACTCACCTTGAATCATAGTCCTTGCCTTAGACACTAAGCCCGTGCATCGTGTCTTAAGCCAATCATGCTCTACGTGATACTCCTGTCCAAGTCGACGGGCCTTGAGATCGAGGGACTACTTAACTTGACAACCGCAGAATGAGCGGGACAGCACTTGGAAAGACTTAGGTCGACCGGCACAACTTTGCCTAACTTACTCAAGCCTACGACTTAACCCGAGGGACAAGCAAAGGCTATGCCAAGCCTTGTGCAACGGAACCGTGCACGCTTTATCAAGCGTTTATGTGGGTGACGCCTATGACTTAGGCTAACTCTTAGCTTTTGCATCGAAGACCAACATTCCTTCTCCCAAGCCACGGGACGAAGGATCGAGTGTCATTTTCAAAGCACGCCGTGCACCAACTCTAAGCCGACCGTTGGACCTTTTTCTATGTTCTAACTCATTTCGACCCTTCGGGATTATTCCCTTTAGCTATGTGGATTCATCTCTTTTATTATTAAGCCTATTTGTTCAAGTTGAAAACATGCATATTATTATGTGAAGGCAAAGATGAGGCAAGTTCACCGAAACTACCCCACCTGAGCGCTGTCTTCGAGTCGCCGCTGCATGGCGAAGTCCGAACGCCGTCGGCGTTTCGATTCCTCCGATTGACTGAGCGGGACGGGGCACTACACATAAGGCACGGTACGGGCCGCCGTCAGTAAGTTTCAACGTAAATTTCACTATGCTTGTCATATGCTTGTTTGAAATTCATTAGGATGGTTAGAAACATTCATACTTTAAGTCAATTAAACTCTTCAACCAAATGAGAGCTTGGAACTTAAATAGCCACGCACCAGTACAAAGTGTAATGTACTGATCCTCGCTCTCCATGCAGGTACCCCGAACTACAAAGGGCGTGCCACTTGAAAGCTCAAGGCAAAGTGAACTCTTTTGAAGCCTCGTCCGCGTGTGAAGGCTTGTATTTCTAGTTTCCTTTTGAAGAAGACCCGCACTCAGTCCAAAAGAAGACATGGCGACTCGACTTCCCACGATAGCAGGTGGAAATATGTAAGGGTTTTTGCTTGTAAAAAGGATGTAATGTATGGAACGACTATCTCATCGGCGTTCATTTTGTAAGTAGAGTCATGTTGTAGCCCGCACGGCAATGATTGTAAAGAAGTCCATGTAAAGTTTTTATTATCAATGAAAAAGTAATTTCAATTTCAAATGTGTCCTTCAATTTCTCTGCGTACTCTAATTTGATGTTGTGTTTCGGATAACCTTATGACTATGCCTTGTGCGATCGCAACTTAGGTTCGCACGGCATCACGCCCGGGGGACGACTATCGATTCTACGGAATCGGGGCGTGACAGTGGCAAGGGTCGCCAAGGGACTTGGCGCGCGTAGAGTAGGGGATCACAGGTAAAAAAAAAGTTTGATAATTTCAAATCATACATAATAAATTTCAAGTACGATGTTAAATATATTAGATAACAAATAATTATTTTCTTATCATCCAAAATTTATTACATGATAGTTATTATCTATATTAGATAACATAATGGTATCAGAGCACGGCTTTACATCCTTTGGCCTCGCGTCTAGAGTTCCAAACCTTTGACCTCGCATCGATGAGATAAGTTGTTCCATACAATGAGTCCGTAATATTTTGTGACTGATGCGTTTGCCTTCGTATCGCATAAGTGACGGAACCCACGGTCGAGCAAGAGCAGAGCGCTTCAAGCGGCTCTAGTAGTTCGCATCGTCCGCGGGCCGAACCTTCTAACGATACCATCGAAAGGATGTTGCGCATGATGGAGGCACAGCG
Organism: Iris pallida; assembly: GCA_029216955.1. Classification (NCBI taxonomy): domain Eukaryota; kingdom Viridiplantae; phylum Streptophyta; class Magnoliopsida; order Asparagales; family Iridaceae; genus Iris; species Iris pallida. Next base: position 8,353,592 of record JANAVB010040417.1, read on the forward strand.
AAACCAGTCCGAGAACCGACATCAACAGGTAGAGGAACGACAGGCCCAGTTCGAAGCTCGCTTTGACGCACATGCCAAACTCCAACAAAAGCAGCTAGATACCCTGCAGCAGATCGTCCAGACAATGGCGGCCAACAGAAATTCTGCGACTGTGCCTACCGTCACTGTACCTGCTGCCACCGTACCGACGATCCAATCCATTGAAGTCGATACGGAGGAGCCCGAGCATCAACCAGCGGCACCGAAAAAGTATAACTTTGAAGTGTCAGAATTCAAGAAGGCGTGCCGCACTTCCTTCAGCGGTACCGAAGGCCCTTCCATGGCGATCGACTGGTTGGAAGAGCTGGAAGATCACTTCGAGCTTCTTGACATTGAAGAATCGAAGCAAGTCGCCTGCGCACAACTTTAACTACGGTTGAACGCGTACAACTGGTGGGCCGTGCGCAAGCGAGCGATCCGACCGGACAATACTACCGCGCCGATCTCTTGGGCCACGTTCCGCAAAGCTTTTGAAGTCTAGTACCTTCCGTCAGCTGTTCGTCAAGCGAAGGAGAATGAATTCATGCAGTTGAAGCAAGGGAGCCGGATAGTGGAACAGTACGCCGCAGAATTCAACAAGTTGTCTAAGTTTGCTGGCCAGTTTCTGCCTACTGAAGTGTGCCATGTACGACGGTTCGAAGTGGGTCTGCGACACTCTATCGGTGCGCATGTCGGGGTCCCGGAGTACAAGACCGTGGGCGAGGCTCTGAATCACGTCCTCCGCCTTGAGAACCTGCATCCTTCCGGTGCTGATGACGTTGTGCGCCACTCCAATCACAAACGTCCTAGCCATACGGAAGGCAACAATTACGCGTGAAAGCGTCCAAACAACGGCGGCTATAAGGGTCAGAATCCGATACCTCGTTACACCAAATATAATCGCCTCGGGCACGAAGCCATCAACTGCTTCCCCTTCAGAGGGGAATGCCATGCTTGCGGATAAAAGGGCCACCTCGCTCGAGATTGCACGAACCCCAGATTGACTCGCAACACCTTACCACAACAAAACCGTCAAGAGAATCGAGGACAGGCGCCCCGACCTGCTCAGCCCACTCAACCTGTACCGCAATATGGCCAAGATCGTCGCCCCAACACTCAGGGCTGCGTCTACGCCATGACTCGAGACGAAGCGCTGGCATCAGATACAGTAGTGTCAGGTATACTAAAATTCAATAATGTGCCTGCTCGTGTGTTATTTGATTCAGGCGCTTCACATAGTTTTATATCGGCGGAGTTTGCCGTCGAGCACAAATTTCCTGTAATATCATTAGATCTCGACCTTAGCATAAGCACGCCTTCGGGCACACCAATTCTCACAAAATTAGCTTGCGTCGGCGAGATTATCTGTATCGACGGTCAAAAGATCGGTCTGGATGTGATAGTTCTAGATATGAAGGACTTTGACATCATTCTGGGAATGGATTGGCTCGGGCCGTACAACGCAACCATAGACTGCGCTGAAAAGAAGGTCACATTCCGCATGCCTGGAGTGCCTGAATTCTGCTACTCGTGTGGTGAGGCGTCGTCGACCTGCATGGTGATCTTCGCAATATCTGCTCGACGGATGCTGCATTTCGGGTGCGAAGGCTATCTAGCTTCCGTTCGAGACATGCGACAGGATGGTGCGAACGCGGGTCAGACCGACGTTGTGGCAGAATTCCCAGACGTGTTCCCGGACGAGCTACCCGGCATACCACCCGATCGAGAAATAGAGTTCACCATCGACACATTCCCCGACACCCGGTCGATCTCGAAGGCTCCGTACAGAATGGCCCCTGCAGAATTGAAAGAATTGAAGGCACAACTTCAGGAATTGCTCGACAGAGGGTTTATCCGTCCGAGTGTCTCGCCGTGGGGTGCGCCCGTGCTATTCGTGAAGAAGAAGGATGGATCGATGCGGCTCTGCATCGACTATCGGAAATTGAACAAAGCTACCGTCCGACACAAATACCCTCTGCCCCGCATCGACGACTTGTTCGACCAGCTCCAAGGTGCAACGGTATTTTCGAAGATTGATCTGCAATCGGGTTATCACCAACTCAAAGTCAAGCCGGATGACGTGTCGAAGTCTGCCTTCCGTACTCGTTATGGCCACTACGAGTTCTTGGTAATATCGTTCGGTCTGAAAAATGCCCCTGCCATCTTTATGGATCTAATGAATCGGGTGTTCCGTCCGTTCGTTGATAAGTTCGTAGTAGTCTTCATCGACGACATCCTCGTCTACTCGAAGGATCGAACACAACATGCAGAGCATCTGCGGACGGTACTCCAAATCCTTCGAGAGAATCAGTTGTACGCGAAGATGAGCAAGTACGAGTTCTGGCTGAACAGCGTCTCATTCCTTGGGCACATCATCTCCGCCGCGGGCATCGCAGTCGATCCGAAGAAAGTCAAAGCAGTTGCTGATTAGAAACGGTCCGGATCAGTTAGCGAAATTCGAAGCTTCCTAGGCTTGGCGGGATACTATCGACGCTTCGTGAAGGACTTCGCGAAGATCGCATCGCCGTTGACTCGCCTCACCTAGAAAGGAGTCGCATTCAAGTGGTCAGACGACTATGAAGCTTCCTTCCAGGAGCTCAAACAACGGCTCGTTTCGGCCCCGATACTTGCTCTTCCTGAAGGGACGGAGGGATTTCAAATCTTCAGCGATGCTTCTGGCCAGGGCTTGGGGTGTGTGTTCATGCAGCGGGATAAGGTGATATCTTTTGCTTTCCGGCAGTTGAAGCCGCACGAGAAGAACTACCCCACGCACGATCTAGAACTAGCGACAATTGTGTTCGCGTTGAAGCTGTGGCGTCACTATCTCTATGGTGTGGTGTACAGGATTTATAGGGACCATAAAAGCCTCAAGTATCTCTTCACCTAGAAAGAACTGAATTTACGGCAGAGGCGATGGCTCGAACTAATCAAAGACTATGACTTGTCAATCGACTACACGCCGGGCAAGAGAAATGTGGTGGCGGATGCGCTGAGCCGGAAGTACTTAGCTTCGTTATGCATCAACGATCGACTGCTGCATGACTTGGAAGGAATGGGCATCGAGCTTCGAGTTCGTTTCAGAGACGTGAAACTGGCGCAACTGCGGGTGGAACCGAGCCTACTGGAGAGGATCAAGTCTGCACAGAAGGACGACCCCTACCTGGAGAAGATGCGAAAGCTGATATCGACAGGGAAAGCATCCGACTTTGCAGAGGACGAGTCGGGAGTGTTGCACGTGAAGGGACGGCTATGCGTTCCGGACGACGTAGAACTTAGAAAGGAGATAATATCGGAGACGCATTATGCAAAATATTCCTTGCATCCTGGCAGCACCAAGATGTATAAGGACCTCCACGTTGTCTTTTGGTGGCACGGCGTGAAGAGGGACGTAGCGCTCTTTGTGTCAAAATGTATGGCCTGTCAGCAAGTCAAAGCCGAGCACCAGCGACCGGGCGGAAAGATGCAGAACCTTGCCATTCCAGAGTGGAAATGGGATCACATCACTATGGACTTCATTGTTGGCTTGCCGAGGACGCCACGGGAAAACAACGCCGTCTGGGTCATCGTCGATCGACTAACCAAGTCAGCGTACTTTATCGCCATCAAAGTTACTTGGAGCGTCGACCGCCTTGCTCGGATATACCTTGATGAAATAGTTCGGCTGTACGGGGTCCCAGTTTCTATCGTCTCTGATCGGGATGCACGGTTCGTAGCACGCTTCTGGAGTAGTCTACATTCAGCGTTGGGGACCAAGTTGAAGTTTAGCTCAGCTTATCATCCTCAGACTGACGGCCAAACAGGGCGGGTGAACCAAATCCTCGAAGACATGTTACGACTCTGTGCGATCGACTTGAAGTCAAGTTGGGACGTCTATCTACCACTGGCCGAGTTTGCATACAACAACAGCTATCAGTCCAGCATCCAAATGGCGCCGTATGAAGCTTTGTACGGCCGGAAGTGCAGATCGCCCATTTGCTGGGATAAAGTCGGGGAACGGCAGATACTTGGTCCGGAGCTGGTGGAGCAGACTGTGCAGAAGGTCAAGTTGATACGAGAAAGATTGAAGATAGCACAAAGCCGGCAGAAAAGCTATGCCGACACGCACCGACGCCCCCTCGAGTTCTCGGAAGGCGACCATGTATTCCTGAAGGTGATGCCTATGCGTGGAGTTTTTCGGTTCGGTGCGAAAGGAAAGTTGAGCCCAAGATTTGTTGGCCCGTTCGAAATATTGAAGCGAGTCGCCCCGGTAGCTTACCAACTCGCCTTGCCGCCTGCATTGTCAGAGGTACATGACGTCTTCCATGTCTCACAATTGCGGAAGTACGTGCACGATCCGGAGCATGTGGTAGATTTGGGTAAGCTGGACCTGATGGCGGACTTGTCATATGTCGAAGAGTCGGTGCAAATTTTGGAGCGCAAGGATAAACTTCTCCGCAATCGTGCTATTCCTCTAGTCCGCGTCCTCTGGAGAAACCATTCAGTCGAGGAGTCGACGTGGGAGCTTGAGTCAGAAATGAAGGAGAAGTTCCCTTCATTGTTCTCGTAGAGGTAGGTTCTATTCTTAAGTTTCGAGGACAAAACTTTTTCTTAGTTGGTTATGGTATAGTGCTCCGTCCCTACATCGTGTCCCGTACTCTGTCCATGGCGTGCGCGAGAAAGGAACACTGTCGCTATCGATTCGGTCGGGACCGATAGGTCGGGATCGACCGAGTCGATCAAACGGGAACGGTTGAATTAAGATCCATTCCTCGTTATGGAATGTCTTCTTCGAAATCAAGTCCCATATTCAGCGGATTGTGCCTCGAGGATTGACTCTGCGGCTGAGTCGGGAGAGACCTCCCGTTGCTCTGCTTTTCACGCCGCTTGCGTTGGTTTTGGCTTTGTTTTCTGAATGCGCTTTCATGAATATTTTCGATGGTTTTCATGACTTGCATTTCGAACTCGCATTTCCTATCGAACTCTTTGAATAATGCAGTGTTCTAATCGGTTGCTTGTGCGATTTTAGGTAATCGCGTAGACGACGTCTAGCGCGACCAACAAGTTCTCTCGCCGAAGTAAACTCAAGGTGAGTGGCTGACCCTTCTCTTCTTGACCCATTCTTTGGTAAATCGATAGTATTATTGCGGATTAAAGATTGAATGCAAGGGCACGGGCACGGTAAAATGATTGAGTTTTTAAAGAGAATGTAGGCTATGTCTTAATAACTAAAAGAAGGAAAATGGTCTTCACACGGTCATGGACAACTTGTCGACAAGGTAAAGTTTTCCCGCACGGCAACCCGGGGCCACGGGACCGTTGCGGCCAAGAAGGAAACATCTCATAAGCTGTGCTGGGCACAATGTTAGGCGAGGACTTGCAGCGGGGCTCGCTACTCGCGCTGAAAGGACCTCGTCTAATAAAAGCTAGAAGGAGTCCACGATGGCTCTGGGAGCCAGTGACCAACACACGAATATTGTACTTGGTATGGAAATGATAACAATTGACAGGGAAAAACATGGTAAGTTTTATAAGGCGCAGCACGGGCCGCCGTCAGTAAGTTTCAACGTAAATTTTACTATGCTTGTCATATGCTTGTTTGAAATTCATTAGGATGGTTAGAAACATTCATACTTTAAGTCAATTAAACTCTTCAACCAAATGAGAGCTTGGAACTTAAATAGCCACGCACCAGTACAAAGTGTAATGTACTGATCCTTGCTCTCCATGCAGGTACCCCGAACTACGAAGGGCGTGCCACTTGAAAGCTCAAGGCGAAGTGAACCCTTTTGAAGCCTCGTCCGCGTGTGAAGGCTTGTGTTTCTAGTTTCCTTTTGTAATGCCCGTGGTTCGTATTACGTATTCTGTATACGTGTACGTATCTCAGACCCGTATTTCGACTTGTCCTAGTTAGATAGTCTTGGGTTCTTGTATTGGCTCGGTTTGGCCTGGCTTGGTTCGGGTTGGGCTTGGATTGGTTTGGCTTGGTTTGGGCTAGCATGAACCCCTACCTACCACCACTACCATTTATTAACCCCAACTTCCTTCTCTCTCCTCATTACTTTTCTTCTTCCTCTATTAACTCTTCACCTACTAGGAAGAGGTCTAGGCAAGTGCATCTTGCTTCATGGAGGAACCCAAATTTTATTGTTCCATTCTCTTCTTTGCAGCATTCTAACACTCTTTAGAACTTGGCATTTTCACTTTCTATGGCTAGATTCTTGTAGATCTATATTTACATTATTTTTGGATTTCTTGGGTTTTGATTTACTTAATCTTGTTGTTTCCGAGTTTTGATGGTTCCATGTTGTAGAGTATTTCGTTCTACCCCATTTTGACCTATGGAAGTTCGGATTTGGGCTCCGGATGATGGAGTTGTGGAGCTTGAGAAGTTGGCTCTCATGGTGTTCTTCTTCTCGAAATTTTGGAGAAGATGAACTGTGCTTGACTTGACCGCATGAATATTTCATGCGGCAAGTGATCCTCCTAGCCGCATGAATTATGCTGACCGCATGAACCCTTTAACCGCATGGCAGCACTTGACCGTATGAACCTTCATGCGACGAGTCTTCCAGCCGCATAAGACTTAGGCATGGCGCAGCCGCATATGCTCGTGATCATTGAGCCGCATGAGACCCTTGCACTTCTGGCCGCATAAATGAGTCTCATTCCAGCCGCATGAGATCCTGAACCACCTGGCCGTATGCGCCCCCCCTTTGCTCAGGCAGCCGCATGTGCGCCCACCATATCGAGCCGCATGGATATTTGCTCTGCGAGCCGCATGAACTCGGGCCCGTCCAGCCGCATGAGAACCCTTTCCCTGCTAGCCGCATGGACCTCCATCCCAACCCAGCCGCATATACTCCGCACCCCTTCAGCCGCATGAGACCTGTCCACCGCTGGCCGCATATGCTCCACTGCCCCGCCAGCCGCATGAAGCTTACTTCCCTCTGGCCGTATGATACTTCACTGCATGACCCTGAACTCTCCTATAGCCCTGTGTACTATTATTTTATTATTAATTTGCCCATGCCTTGTAACCTTTATTGTATATTTTTATGCCCATTTTATATCCTTACGCCTTTTGCCCCGAACTTGATAATCCTGATTTGATTGACATGATTGAAATGATAATTGTACCTGGCATGGTGTGACCAAGAATTGACATGCTTGATAGTGGCCCATCGTGGTGCACTCCTGACATGATAACTTGACCTGCTACACATGACACGACAGTGACCGGTAGTGGTGCACTCTTGACAAGTACCCTGACATGCTTGATAGTGGCCCGTCGTGGCGCACTCTTGATAAGTAATAATGATAATGATAGTGGCCCATCGTGGCGCACTCTTGACAAATTAATTCATTGGCCTGGACACCGTGGTTGTTTGCATGGATTGTGTTTGTATAAACTACTAGTCCGGTTATGTCTCGCATCATGTCTAGGGCATGATCCCTGAGTACCACGGTCAGGGATTCATACTGAATCTGGCTAGGTTAATGACTAGATTGATCAAATAGTTCATGGAGAATTTCCCAGTTACCTGTTGCCCCTTTGGTCCCGGCCTTATATATATATATATATACATGGGATTTGTTGCTATCCGTCGAGATGAGCGCACTTCCAGCCCGCCGTCGAGTGTGGTACCTTAGGACACATGTATCTTACTACAGTGTGTCTGCTATATCCTGCTATCTTTTCCTTTTCTTGCTGGGATCACTCAGGTAGTAACAAACAGGTAACCGGACTTGGAATTCTCATTGCATTTGCTAGTAACTAGGCCTGTGATAATCCTAGTTAGTTAAAGTAGCAAGCCGTACTTATTGCTTGGCCGTGATTGTTGGATGGGGTTCAATCTGTCTAGTCTTGTCTTGATCCTGTACAAGATTGTTACATGTCTCGATTTCTTATATTTACCTTGCCGATAAATGGTGGGAGAAGCCAAGTTCCGTTCAGACGAAGGGTTACAACCCCGGTCCTTGTTTGGTTTACGGGTTGTAACCTGGTTATCTGAATAGTCCCATGGTTATCTCATCATATATCATCCTGTCATGCTTTTCCATATGTTCTGTCTTTTATTGATTTTGTACAAGATTGTCTTTTATATTCACCTGTCATACTTTTTCTTAAATTACTGTCTCTTATTAAGTAATTATATTCTTGTGCTAATTTGCTGGTTTTAGTTCCTAAGTGAAGCCTCCTTTGTGGTACTTGCTCTTTCTGGGGTCTGACCCAGCTGGTTTTGTATGGCCAGATACCGGAGCAGCAACGAAGGATCTACCTGCTTTCCAGCCCGATGGTGACCGCCAGGCGTAACCAGGGCGACGAGTGGGTTTTTTTTTGTTCTCCCACTGCAATTGTACATTATTCTTTTGAGGCGTTTAGCCGCCGAGCACTTGTTAGCTCGATGCACTTTACTTTCTGTCTGCCTACGGGCTGTAAACATGATTGGCAACTCGAGGTTGATCATGTATGACTTAACTCTTGCTAGTCCTTACATTTTGTACGACTAGCTTCATGATCATCTGGATATGTAATATTTGGGACGCCTTACAATTGTATATTTGGTGGTCTGATATCTTGTAACTATCATTACTTGCTTGTTGATTGAGACAATAGGATAATTTATGACCTTAAGAGACTGATGGCTTGTAGATAAACCCTCACATATCTAGACAGCCGTGACCGTATGGTGAGATGGATTCCATTTCATTATACGTAGCTGGCTATGTCTGCCCCCGCTCTCCAGTATTCTGGTTCTGGGGCGTGACACCTTTTGAAGAAGACCCGCACTCAGTCCAAAAGAAGACATGGCGACTCGACTTCCCACGATAGTAGGTGGAAATGTGTAATAGTTTTTGCTTGTAAAAAGGGATGTAATGTATGGAACGACTATCTCATCGGCGTTCATTTTGTAAGTCGAGTCATGTTGTAGCTCGCGCGGCAATGATTGTAAAGAAGTCCATGTAAAGTTTTTATTATCAATGAAAAAGTAATTTCTATTTCAAATGTGTCCTTCAATTTCTCTGCGTACTCTAATTTGATGTTGTGTTTCGGATAACCTTATGACTATGCCTTGTGCGATCGCAACTTAGGTTCGTACGGCATCACGCCCGGGGGACGACTATCGATTCTACGGAATCGGGGCGTGACAGTGGCAAGGGTCGCCAAGGGACTTGGCGCGCGTAGAGTAGGGGATCACAGGTAAAAAAAAAGTTTGATAATTCCAAATCATACATAATAAATTTCAAGTACGATGTTAAATATATTAGATAACAAATAATTATTTTCTTATCATCCAAAATTTATTACATGATAGTTATTATCTATATTAGATAACAAATAATTAAAATTATCTATATGAATGAAATATTTATAAAAATAAATTATCTTTTAGTTATATCATCAAAAATTTATTAGATAATAGTTAGATTAATATTATATTTTTTATGATATAACTAAAAACTAATTTGTTATGATAAATATTTCCTTCATATAGATAATTTTAATAGAACAAATGTAGGTCCTAAAAAATCAAGTTGCATCAATCAACAATGTCAAAGAATCAAGATATACATCATTTTGATGAATTGTGCAGGCAACAGATTCCGCAGCAATCCGATTGCGCACACTGGTTTGCGCACACTTCCAACTGCGCAGGCTGACGTGGCAGAAGTCATCATTACCTGAATCAAATTAAATCTTTCTGACAACTGACAACACGGAGAATGAGGAGACTGTTCGTTTATTGCGCCGCACAGTGCTCGAGGGCGGCTGACAGCTGGCAGCGCAATCTATTTCTGCACAGTCTGAGTCTGCGCAATCCATTCCTGCGCATTCTGAGTCTGCGCAAACCAAGGCTGCGCAGTTTAGTCTGCGCATTCTATCAACATAACTGATAAAGTATACGTGGCATTCATGCCATCAATTGCTCATTACGTGGCAACTGTTTATGCACGATCATGCGCATTTCAATCAAATGATGCCATGTGTCCATGATAGTTGGCCCACGACCCAGCAACTGCCTGTGCAGTCCAATGCTGCGCAAACTAATTGTTGCGCAAATCATCCTGCGCAGTCCAGAATAACTGAAAGTTAGTTATTTTCAGAACTCTATAAATAGAGTTTCAAGTCTTCATTCAAGGGGATCAGATATCAAATATTCAGAGATCAGAGAGTCCAGGAGTTCTTGCTCAAGTGCTGCTGCATTCTTCCGAGGCTTTTGCCTTCAACTTCCGAGGCTTTTGCCTTCAGTTTCCAGAGTTGTTTTCAACTTCAAAGGCTCCGTCTTCAAAGTTCACATCGTCCAAGGGATAAAGCAATCGTCATCTAGATTGGATTCCTATAGTTGTAATTTTTCCAGAATTCTTGTAATCTTTATTACACAGTTTGTATCAATAAAGTTTTATACTTTTGTTTTTTGTAAACAAAATGGCGACTCTGCTGGGGACAACTTTCTCCTCCGACGAGGAAGTAGCAACTCAATGTGACGTAGCGTCTATCGGAAAGACGCAGAAGACACTGGTTGTTAAGGTCAACCAAACAGCCTACGAGGCGATGCTCAACTCCAAGACCTCTCCCCGTGCTGCAGCCACTTCTGCCAAGAGCAAAGTGCGTTCAGTATGGATCTCCAAGACTGCTGCACAATCTGGTAGTTTTTCTACCAAAGATGCTGTACACTCTGTTGCACAATCTGCTAGTCAGACTGCTGCACAATCTGCTGTAACAACTGTTGCGCAATCTACTGTGTCAACTCCTGCACAGTCTATCTCAACAACTGCTGCACAATCTGTTGCAGTCAATGCTGTGCAATCTGTTGCAACTGTTGCATAGGCTACTTCATATGCTGCCTTGTCAAAACACAAGACTCCTATGACTCTGGCGCAATTGGCAGTGGCTTTTCCTACGCAAACCAACACTCCAGCCAGCAAAGTACATTCCAAGCACTCTAAAGCAAGGACTCCTGATGCGCAAACCATAGCTTCTGTGGTTAGAACCAATGCACTTTCTGCTAAAGCTTCTAATGCACAAGTGGCCAGTGCGCAATCCACCCATGCGCAAACCAAGCATGCGCAATCCAAGAGTAACAGCCCTTTGGCTAAACTCTTCTCTTCTAATAACAAAAGGGAAATTTCTGTTCCTTCCCTTAAACACTCTGCTGTTTCTGCACAATCTACTGGGGGTAGTCCTTTGGCTATTCCTCTTCCTCCTCAAAATAAAGGAAAAGGCCCGTTGGTCTTTTCTCAGACTTCCTTGTCTCATGACTTGGAAGACAACAGAGGAAAACGCTCTTTAGCTAACCCTTCTTCTCAAAATAAAGAAAAAGGCCCTTTGGTCTTTTCTCAGTCTTCTTCGGTCTTTACTGAAGAAGATCAAATTGAACGTGTTTCGGCACCTGTCAGTACAAGAACTCCTACAAACAAGGATTCTTCTTTCCTTCATGACAAGGGAACTTGTACTGATCAAAGAGGTATTCTGCCTACCCTAGTAGCAGAATTCCAAGACCTTCCGACATTCAAAATATTCTGTCCAAACAGGGAAAACTGTTGGTGTCTCAAACAGAAACCCCTGGGGGTGAATTTGCAGATCTAAGAACATATCTTAACAGGCCAACTTCGGCAAAACGTAAACAACCTATGCCGAAGGTCAAGCCTCAAAGACAAACCTCCAGGAACAAAAATCCTGATACCTATGCCAATGAGGTGAGCACTTCCTTGTACACACAGGGGACAAAACATTTGAAGAATCGGAACCATGTTCCGAATGTTGTTAAAGAACATATTCCTCGAACCTTTCCTCGTCCTGGCATGGTTTCTGATCTCCGAGAACATCTCAAGCAAAAACGAGATAGTGCTTCAACTCCTTCAGTTCAATCATCTGATCATCATTGCAATCATAAAGTCATCATCCAATGTTGTTGTCAAACAACAAAACGATCTGTCTTCGATCGTCTGACTTTTGCTAAAACTGAACCAATGTCAGAGGATGAAGATGAAGTCCTATATGCTTCTGTTAACATGACTTCTCGAGACACTGGGGGTAAAAGATGCTCTAAGCACGGCAAACCTCGTAAACCAAGTCAACGGTATCTGGATCTACTTCAAGAATCTTCTGAGGGAGTATTCCAACATACCCGTTCCCGAAGCCGAGATACAATCGGTCAAAAGAATCTTCCTCAAGATCCTTCTGGTCATTTTCCTCTTTCTCAGTCAGGAGATGACTCTTTCTCCGACTATGATGTATACAGCGAAAGTTCTGAACAGACAGTGTCTTCCACTGTACCAAGAGAAGTGACATCTTATGTTGTCACTGATGATCAAGATGCTTCAACGTCTGCAAATCAAGAACAGCGAATCGCTGCACTTGAAGACAAGCTAAAAACCATGGCTGAAATGGTCGCTAGCATGCGTTCTATCATTGTGGCCCAACATGCCACACCACCAACTATACCTACCGCAAATCCGGAGATCATAGCATCCTCAGTACCTGTCAATGCTGGGTTGGGAGTAATGCCTTCTCAAATGCCTCCTGTACAAGTACAAGTTCAAACTACACCTAGTCAGTCCGCTGGGGGTAGTGCTTACAATACTGTTCCTCCTCCTACTACTCTGACTCCGCCGGCTCCCTCTTCATCATCTGAAGACACCAATGAAGCTGTTAAACTCTTGCGAACTCAGTTCGAAGCCTTCAAAGAGAAGGATAATTTGCAAAGGTTAGGAATCAAGCAGCCATACCCAGTTGAATGGAAGGAAGTTCCATTTCCTCCCAAATACAAGATTCCAATAATCTCTTTTTTCGACGGCAGTACCTCACCAAGCCAGTTCATCAATCACTTCGAGGTAATGACTGTTCAACTCCAACCAAATGACGCTCTTCTTACCAGGGTGTTCGTCGGTTGTTTAGCCGGCGTAGCATACGACTGGTACAGAAGTCTGCCCGATGGTTGTATTACTTCTTTTTTAGGACTTAAGCAGATCTTTCTGGAAAGATTCTATGAGGGATTCAATGACATGACTATGTCTGCCCTCAATAAAATCAAACAGAAACATAATGAAACTGCTGAAAGTTTCATCGAACGTTTCCGTCGAGAAGCCTTGAAGATGCCTCCAGGGACTCCTGCTGCTGTTACCATAGACACTTGCAAGGCAAATCTCTTGCCTATCATCAGTATGTGGACAGGCTCAACTCAGTTCCAAGACTGGCCATCCTTTATTGTCAACGCCAAAGCAGCTGAAGTGAGTGCTGAGAAATTCAAACAGCTGGGGGTACAGATGTCTAACCCTGATCGGGATGAACATCAATAATCAGGTGGCAGTAATCGTCAGAACAACCGCAAGAACAAGGAAACTCTGAACATTAACCTGAAAAGCAAAGAGTCCTTGGCTGTCAATGTAGCTCCGCCTACATCTACTTCTACTCCTGCTGCACCTCAACCGAGGGAACCTCGCCCTAAGGTAGAGTATTCGTTTGATGAAAATGACACAGCAAGCATCTTTGAGTGTTTACTCAAAAGCAATAAGATCCAGCTTCCAGACCCAAAGAAGCCTGATGAAGTCGGTAAGACCGATCATCCTAAGTATTGTGTCTGCCACCGATTCATTAGACATCCTACTCGAGCATGTTATGTGCTCAAGGGTAAGATTCAAGAGCTTGTCAATGATGGAGTTGTTACTCTGCAACAAGATGAGAAGACTGTTACTGCCAATATGGTTTCAGTCCAGTTTGGTGACTTTCCCCCGCAGATGATACAGCATGGTGTCATTCCTATTCCGAAGGCTACTCTCAAGATTGAAAATCTTCCTTCTCCACCAAACGAAGGTCTCGTTCCTTTGTCTCTTGACAATGGCGAGGTTATGTGGATCTATCCCGATCTTACTTCAGAGTTCGAGGATTCTTCTTCTTCCAAGAAGAAAGGTCGCTCTAAAGGCAAGATAAAGATTTGCAACATGGTGTCTTTTGACCCCATAGTTGATGAAAAAATTCTGTTGGGCACCAGATCAGGAAAAACTTATCTGAAAGATTACTCTGAATCTCAAGAGAATCCTGCCTCTTCTTCTGAACCTGTCCCAGCACAACCTGTTGCTATTGAAGAAATTCCTTCTACGTCTTCACCAGTTGTGGTTCCTATTCCTCCCAAACCAGTGGCTGCTGATAAAGGCAAACAACAAGTCCGCTTTGATAAACCCTTGAAGAAATCATCCCCTACAGGGCTTGAGAAGCCTTACAACTTTGATATATTGGCTCAACTAGCTAATACCCCAGCAAGGCTATCTATCTTTGAGCTCTTGCGTCTTTCCAGAGAGACGCGAGAAACTTTAAGTGAAGCTCTTATGCAAGCTGAGACTTGTTTAGCCTTTCTCAAGAAGCCAGAAGCAGAACCAGTCTCTTGTCTACATTGTCATAGTGTTATGGAGTTGATTCCGAACATTATTTTCACACAAGATGACATGTTGATGGAGGACAATAGGCATGATCGTCCTCTCTACTATACAGGATATGTTGATTCGATGAAAGTCGATCGTATCCTGATAGATCCAGGATCTGCTCTCAGCATCATGCCGAAAACAATGCTCGATGCTCTGAAAATTCCTGTACATAGTCTCTCCACCACAATCACCACCATCCTTGGATTTAATCAGAGAAGGAGTGAACCTTTGGGCAAGATTCGCTTAAAACTCCAAATAGGCAATCTTCGCACAAAAGTTACCTTCTATATCATTGACAATCATGGTTGTTCTTATAATGCTCTATTGGGGAGACCATTCTTACATGAGCATAATATTGTTCCATCAACCCTTCATCAATGTTTCAAATATGTTGATGATAAAGGAGAGGTCCATAAGGAAGTTGCGGATCTTTATCCCTTCAAAGGCATTGAAGCATACTGCAACGACGCTCGGATGTACAAGGATGAATTCATGAAGATTGTGTTAGCCTTAGACACTGAAGAAGAACAAGAAGCAATGCCTAAAGACACTCTTATCATACCTGTCAAAGGGCGAGTTTCACATCCTCAGTCTTCTAAACCACTGGCTATTCACTTGCCAATTCAAAAGAAATCAGTTGATGCTGATTAAGATCAAAGGGAGCTCACCTCTTCTGAGCCACTTGTTATCGACCTACGTCGTAACAAGGACAAAAAGGAGCTCACCTCTTCTGAGCCACTTGTTATCGACCTACGTCGTAACAAGGACAAAAAGCAGCTCACTCCTTCTGAGCCACTTATTGTTGATCTCACTCGCAACAAGGAAAAAAGGGAGCTCACCTCCTCTGAGCCACTTGTTATCGACCTCCGTCGTAACAAGCCTCCCCCACGTTCTTCTTCTCTCCCTCTTGTAATTAATCTGACCAAGCCTGCTAAGGCTAAAGGTCATGTTGTAAATACTGATGTACAAATTAATGAAAAAGCACCTACTTTCCAGTATACTGATGTTATTTATTATACTAAATGCTATTTGGATATGTTGGATAGCTTCCAATCAATTACAATGGGAGTTGTACAATCTCTTCAGACAGAAGTCTCACTTGAAGATCCAGATAATTCTTACCGTATTCACCCTTCTCTAAAGAAAGGTGAAAGTCCAAAACTTTTTAGTAAAGGACCAGAAAAATAATTCAGTTATACGGATGATAGCAAACTTAACGATACGGGACGTCTCCAGTTCTATCGTTATAGTCAACAATCAAAAGACATCATCCGAAAAATGGGCTATGACTTCAAAAGTGGCCTCAATTACGGTAAAGGTAGACGAACTCCTATCCGCACGAATGTTCCGGAAGGAAAGTCGAAAATGTACTACAACAGGACTAAGAAAGGTCTCGGATATACTTCTCCTCCACTGTTATCCCCAGCAGTCTCTGACTCTGACAGTGAAGAACGCTCTAATTCATCTGATTCTAGATCTTGGGATTCTGATACTAGCATTGGTGAAGTTCACAGGCTGATCGTATCATCTAACATGGTTTCTGCTGAACTACCAGAAGGCTATGATGAAGACGTTGAAGAAAATACTGAAACAGATCCTTGGGCTCAACATATGGACAATCAATGGGTACTTCGCTTTGAACAACGTGAACCTCCTACTGAAGATCAATTAGTTCAAGTTGATGTAGGGGAAAGCGAGTTGCCTCGTCCAATCTTCATCAGCAAGAATCTTCAAGAAGCAGACAAATAAGAGTTAATTCTTCTTATTAAAGAATACATCGACGTCTTTGCCTGGAGTTATGAAGACATGCCAGGTTTAGATCCCAAGATTGCTACACATAAACTGAACATTTTGCCTAATGCAAAACCAGTTAAGCAGCAACAACGGCGTTTTAAACCAGAAATGATGGACGCAATCGATGATGAAGTCAAGAAGCTCATTGCTTGTGGTTTTATTCGAGAAGAACAACATCCTGACTGGGTGGCTAATGTCGTTCCAGTTCTAAAGAAAACCGGCAAAGTTCGAGTCTGCATCGACTTCCGGGATCTTAACGAAGTATGTCCAAAAGATAAATTTTCTCTCCCTATCACGGATGTCATGATTGACAATACCTGTGGGTTCGAGCGAATTTCTTTCATGGATGGATTCTCTGGATACAATCAAATCAAGATGCATCCTGAAGATGAAAAGCATACTTCTTTCCGCACTCCTCGCGGTGTCTGTTGCTATACAGTGATGCCATTTGGTCTCAAGAACGCTGGTGCAACTTACCAACGGGCTATGAGCACTATCTTCAAAGACCATCTTCACAAAACTGTGGAATGCTATATTGACGATATTGCTGTCAAAAGTCGTCTAAAAGAATATCACATCCAAGATTTAAAAACAATCTTCAATCTCATGCGCCAACATCAACTCAAGATGAATCCCACCAAGTCATTCTTGGGTGTCTCTAGTGGCAAGTTTCTCGGCTTCGTCATTACCTCTAAGGGTATACACGTGGATCCCGAGAAGATCAAAGCCATTCAAGAGATGCGTCCACCACGCAACCTAAAAGAGCTACGAGGATTTCAAGGCCGACTTGCGTACATCAGGCGATTCATTTCGAACTTGTCTGGACGCTGCAGACCATTTACTCAACTAATGAAGAAGGGTGTATCTTTCGTTTGGACTGAAGAGTGTCAACGAGCATTCGATGATATCAAGCGATATCTCATGAACCCACCAGTTTTGGTGCCACCTATCTCTGGCATTCCATTCTTGATGTACGTCCGTGCTATGGACCATTCATTGGGTGCTTTACTTGCCCAAAAGAATAAAGAAGGTCATGAACATGCCATCTATTATCTTAGTCGTACTATGATTGGTGCTGAACACCGTTATAGTCCGGTCGAAAAAGAATGTCTGGCTCTCATGTTTGCTGTGCAGAAGACAAGGCATTACATCATTGGCCAAACTATTCATGTCATATCCCGAGTTAATCCTCTTCGGGTACTCATGAAGAAGCCCAGCACACTCAATTCTCGGCTGGCTACGTGGACAATCCTGCTAGCTCAGTATGACATGGTGTATGTTCCACAAAAGTCTGTCAAAGGTCAAGCACTGGCAGATTTCTTAGCAGCTCATCCTGTGCCAGAAACATCTAAGCTCTATGATGAAATTCCAGACGAGACATTGGAAGCCAACATGATCTCTGAAGAATTTCCAACATGGCGTTTATTCTTTGATGGTGCATCGAGAATTGGACCAAATGGTGCTATTATAGCAGGAGTTGGAGTGGTCCTCGTTTCTCCAGACGGATCAACTATCCAAAGAGCCTACTCTCTTGATAAACCTTGCTCCAATAATGTAGCGGAGTACAATGCTCTACTCATCGGCCTTCAGTTAGCCAAACAATTGAACGTTGAATATCTCGAAGTCTACGGTGATTCTAAACTGGTTGTTAATCAGGTTAGAGGAACCTATGAAGTTCGTCATCAAGACCTAGTGCCTTATCACGAAGCAGCGATCAACATAGCTATATCATTCAAAGCTTTCTTCATAGACTATGTTCGGCGAGCTTGCAATACCGAAGCAGATGCTTTGGCCAATCTTGCAGCTGTCTTAGCCATCCCTATCAAAAGACAGCAGGTGGTGGTTATCTCCAATCGAGAACTGTTCTGCATCGAAAACAATCGTAATATTGAATTCAGCAATTTTGCTGAAGTTAATGTTATCGATGACGATTGGAGGACTCCTTTCATTGACTTCGTGGTGCATGACATACTCCCCGAAGATCCTAAGGAGGCTACAAGCGTTCGTCGACGATCTCTCCGATTCTATTACAATCAAACTACCAAGACCCTCTATCGACGAACTTATGACGGTCTTCTCCTACGCTGTCTCGCTGGTGATGAAGCCAAACAAGTTTTGCGTGAAGCTCACGATGGTGTTTGTGGAGCACATCAACCTGGTCCTAAACTACAGGACCGCATTAGACGCATGGGTTATTACTGGCCCTCTATGGTGTCAGATGCCATTGAGTATGCAAGGAAATGTCGTGCTTGTCAAATCCATGCAGACTTTATTCATCAACCATCAGAATTCCTACATCCGACTGCTGCTTCCTGGCCTTTCGAAGCTTGGGGTATCGACATCATAGGTCCTATCAACCCTCCTTCTTCTAGAGGACATCGGTTCATATTAGCGATAACCGACTACTTCTCCAAGTGGGCTGAAGCTATATCTCTGGCTGAAGTCAAGACTAGCAGTGTCATCAACTTCGTTAAATACCACGTCATCTATAGATTTGGTGTACCTCGAAGAATCATCCATGACAATGGACCTCAATTCATCAGCCAGAAGTTCACCAGATTCTGCGATGATCATCGAATTGACAATGTCGCTTCGACAGCATACAATCCTGCTGTTAATGGTTTAGCTGAAGCTTTTAATAAAACCATCATTAAACTCCTCAAGAAGTTTGTATCCACTAACAAACAGAACTGGAGCGAGAAACTTGGCGAATGTCTTTGGGCCTACCGAACTACGGTCCGTAATCCTACGGGCTTTACACCCTTCTCTTTGGTGTATGGCTGTGAAGCTGTTCTTCCTTTGGAATTGCAAATTCCTTTTTAAGGATTGCCATTGCTAACGAGCTTACTACAGAGAACAACGATCTTCTTCGACTTCAAGAGTTGGAAGCACTTGATGAGAAGCGATTAATGGCTCAACAACATATTTAGTTATACCAAGCCCACATCTCGAAGACTTTCAACCGCAAAGTTAAAGTCAGAACGTTTCAGCAAGGAGAACTTGTTCTAGCGGTCAGACGTCCTATGACTATGACTCATATGAGCAAAGGGAAATTCGATGCTAAATAGGAAGGTCCCTATGTTATAAGCAAAGTCTTCTCAAATGGAGCTTATTAGCTCTCAGAACTTGATGGTCGAGTTGCTATGATGCCTATCAATGGCAAGTTCCTTAAGAAGTATTATGTATAAATGTAAATGCTTGTAAATCATCAGACAGAATCAAGTTCATAAATAAAATTCAAATTTTATTTCATTATATGATAGTACATGATATTAAAGGTCACTATCATCTTTCTCTACATTGGGACGCGGGCCACTGCCGTCCTTCTCGAAAACGTGATCAGCAAAAAAACCGAGAACCTCCTTGTTGGAACCCACGAGGAACTTGCATGCGGCCATCCTCATGGCTTCTTCTTCTTCAGTCCTTCCCGGTTCGAGCAGGAAGTCCAGAATGTCCCGTGGTGGCTGGGGTGCAGACGGACCTTCGCCTGCTTCTGTCTCTTTCGGCTGAACCGGATCGGCAGGGCGTTCTTCAGTGCCCTTTTCAACCTGCGAGACGATCTCAGCCTTCTTAGATGCTTCTTCGGACGATATTTTTATGTTAAAAGAGCAGAAGTGTTCGTTCCTGTCAGATTTCTGCTATATTTATAGGCAGAAGTTCCTTAACTAACGAAGCGACACATTCATCCGACGGTTCATCCGTTCATTAACTCTTGACGGTTCATCCGTTCGTTTATTTACATTCTTTCGACGGTTCATCCGTTCATTAACTCCTGACGGTTCATCCGTTCATTTATTACATTCATCCTGACGGTTCATCCGTTCATTTATTACATTCATCCTGACGGTTCATCCGTTCATTTATTACATTCATCCGATGGTTCATCCGTTCATTAACTCTTGACGGTTCATCCGTTCGTTTATTTACATTCATTCGACGGTTCATCCGTTCATTAACTCCTGACGGTTCATCCGTTCATTTATTACATTCATCCTGACGGTTCACCCGTTCGTTCATTCACCACTAGACGGTTCACCCGTTCGTTCACCATCATTTGACGGTTCATCCGTTCATTCATCATCATTTGACGGTCTACCCGTTCATTCATTGACGATTCATCATCGTTCATTATCCACATCAGCAACTCGTCGTTTTCGACTAAGTTGTCAAATTAAAATAATAGTATTCAATATATTCTGCCATGTCCATATTACCTCTGAGCAGATATAATGAATATAATTATTTTCTACAAAAAATATATCATGTCTTGCACCTCTGAATATATTTTCTATCTCTATTATTTATATCTGAATAAGATATGCAATAAATAATGGAGTCACAACAAAATGTCTTTTATTTATCAAAATATGAGGCATTACAGAAACGCATCAATAGTGACAAACACAAAAATACAAAAAGTCCTAATCAAGAAGGAGGGATAATCAGATTGTCAATTTGCTGCTTCAGTGTCTGCAGCTCTTCTTCATGAGTTGATGCTACTATCCTTCTCGCTTCTTCCATCCCGCTTTCTTCATCAAAAATGGGCATGTCCACTGTCCGTCGGGTGATTTCTGCACCATGGGTTGTCTCGTACTCAGTCCTCTCTTGAATTAAAGCATTGAATTGTTCAATCACCAGTTGGTGATTAATAGTTTCCTCTTCAAACTCTTGCTGGAGGCGAGTAATTTCTGCTTTCAGCTCAGCAAGTCTCCGTCCTTTGCTTTCAGCCACTAAAGTAACTGATTTTATCTTAGAGTTGTATTCAGCTGATTTTGCAGAATGAGCCTCTAAAAGATTTTGAAGGTTTACCCCTTCCATATCAGCGGCTTGAGCTAGTCGTTCAAATTCAGCCTGAACTAAAGAGTCTACATCCTTCTTCTTGAGCTCCTTATATTTCTTGATGGATACTTCTAATTCGTTCAATATGTGTTCAAGAAGAGTGGCCTGAGCTTCGTCTCCTTGATCCCTTATGGCTCTTATTAAGAAAGAAGTTGGCTTCCTAACCATAATGAAATCAGCTCCTTCTTTCTCTATCATTTTATGAACAAGAGATCCTAGCGATTCGAAGAAGCATCTGGTAAAAGACTGAACAACTTGTTGATTGATGGCCAGAGTTCCAGGAGTTGCTGCTACTCCTGTTGAGGATGAGGTAGCAGGTTGCTCGACTCTTTGTGGCTGGACAACAGGTTCTTTAAATAAAGGAGCTAGAGTAGAACTGGTCGCTCCTCCTGTTTGATCCTCTGCAATAGTAAAATTGTTATTTTACTAATTGTTTGCTGATGAACAAGAAGATCAAATAAAAGCAATCTTACCTTGGTTTGATCTAACAACAAGTGCATTCCCTGCTGGAATGGATTCCCGTTGAACAGAAGTAGCTTCAGCTGCGACAGCCTGGCTGCTGCCTGCTTCAGAACCGCAAGATAAGTGATGGCTACTACTAACAACCACCGTTGGTATAGACACCATAGCCAGGTCCGTTGGAGGTGTTGGCAGAATCTCAAGATCTGCAAGAATGAAGATATTAGTTATCAGTTCATTTTAAAAGAGAAGATTGCTAGATCTCGATTTATACCTTGAGGGTCGGTGGTGGGATTTTCTTTCAGAACACCTTCATCGGCTGTTTCTTCAGGAGATATTTCTATCTCAACATTTTCATCAAGATTTAAAGTATCGACAACTTTTTCTGCAGACGCCTCTACTTCAATATCCTTCTTAGGATCTGAAGTATCATCGGCTGTATCAAGAGATATATGTTCTTCATTATCCCTTTCGGGATCTTGTATATATTCATCAACATTTTCGGATGAAGAGCCCTCCTCGTCTTCTTCTTTTTCTTCTGCTGCTGCATTCCCACTGTTAGTGGCAGTCTGATCCTCCTGCAGACTATAACTGCAATCCTCCAAAGCTGCGATCATTTCACGGTCTTCTTCTTCACGAAGAGTCCTGGGAGTAAGAGGAGGTTGAGTAGTCTCCGCGATAGGTGAATGAGGTCGTACAACATTTTGTTCTTCCTCTAAGATGTTTTCTCCAGGCTTTTCAACCTCAGTTCTTGGGACAAGATCTCCCCTCTGTTCAGTTTCTTCAAGAGTTTTGCTCCCAGATTCAGAAATAGGTGTGAGAGATGACATTAGAATTCCTGCTGCAGCATCTACTGAAGTCAGGATTTGTCTAGAAGAAGATTCTTCCAAAACTCTTCTGGTGACTACTCTCTTCTTTCTGTGTAGAGGTCTGACAGGACTCTCTATATTTACTGGCTCTGCTTGTTTCTGCACAGAAGTTGGTGTAGTGGCAGCTTCTTGATGTGTCTCGGCCAATTGCCGAGATTGGAATCTTGTAGTGACCTTTTCGGAAGAAAGATCTAGAATCAATTTCTTCTTTGCTGCTGGAGCAGGAGGCTCCTCTCTTCTCCTTTTCTTTGCTGGAGATCTACCAACTCTCAGAGAAATACGCATTGCTGCGTTTACTTCTTGAGGGAACATCATATCCCTCGAAACTTCCAAAGGAGCATCGACCGGCTCGTGCACCTCCTCATTTACAGGGATCGATGAAGCAATTCTCCCTCTCCTCAATCTTGTTGCAGTAGCGAAACTATCTGCGAGATTAAAATTCTTGGCAAAAGTATTCGCGGATGTATAAAACACTGAATATGTGAAGAGCTTCCGAGGACCCTGGGGAGTATTCTTTGCTGGCATTGAAAAGGTGGCTTTCGTATCACGGGCATTGTAATAAGCCCAAGCTCTGGCCCCGTCTATCAAATAACCTTTGCCTTGGAGGCAAGTAATTGCATTTCCTACATGGAACTGATCATACCCAAATTGCCGAGCAAATCGGCTGGGAAGATATGGTTCTAGATAGCATTCTTCTTCGAACCGATAAACCAGATGAGATGGTCGAATCGTCTTCAACCATTCAAAGGCTGTACGGGTCAGAGGCTGCATCTTCGAATCCACCATATTTGTGGGCATCTGATCGTACCCAGCAGGGAAAGGAGCACAACAGAAGTTCCATCCTCTATTCAGATTCAAAACGAATCTACACTCACTCAAAGAAGTGTATTTCCATTTTCCTTCAGAATATCTTCGGAGAAAACTGCCATCAACTGGTTCCATGCCGGGGTCCATTAAGGTTGGATAGTGAAGAAGCAACCATCCAAATAAATATGTATATGGCAATTCCAAGCGAGGGAACTCTTTCTCTCCCTTCGCCTTCAGCATCAAATCGACGTATAAACGAAGACTGGCGTTTAGCTTGCAGGTCATTGCTGATAACAAGTCCATCTTATAGCCAAAGACTAACTTGACAGCAGCAAACAGAACACCGCGGTGAAAACGATCCACGGCACTGGATCAGGGAACCACAAACCTCCGAAGCCAGTATGTTAGGAATCCTGCTAGTTGTGCTTCTTCGGACATGGGTCTATAGCCCATTCTTAAATAACTCTCCAAATTGTCCCCTCTCTTCAAAGGAGGATACTCATGATCATCTTTCACTTCTTTATCAAAGTGACCACTCTGTTCCATCAGTTTTATAACCTCTGCATTGCTCAAAGGTTTGAAGAAGGTAGGGTAGCATTTGTCATTCTCCTTGGTCTTCTTCTCTTCTATATGATTGAGAAACAGATATGGTAACCACTTTGAAGAGTAACAAGTGTTGGCGGTAGCACTCTTATAAAATAGAGAGCAGATTTTGTAATGGCATAATAGTTCTTCGAACACTGTCACCATCGCTGCATTCTCTTTTCTAAGCTTGTTCAGCTCATCATTTGTCGGTACGAACTCCTCATACGGAGCATCTGCCATGGGAAGGTACGAGATATACTTCATCTCGTGGAGTGCAAACCCCATCTCTCCACCCGGAGTCATGAAGGTCCCCGTCCTATAGTTGTACCTCTCAGCCAAGACTAAAAACATATGTGGGTTGGGAGCAAAACCGTATACAGTGGCGTGCACTGCTTGATACAGGTTGATCTGTTGGAGTCTGTCTTGGAATGTTGTCAGAATCCAATTCGCAATATAGCTCCATCGTTTGTAGTCTGGATTCACCAATCCAGTCATTCTGATATCTTGTTCGGGATATTTTCCTTCAGCCTTCGCAAATTCATTTGCGAATATTGGTGTTCTAACAGACATCAGCATAGAGGAGTTCTCTGGTGGAATGCAGCCAGGTCTCAAGCCTCTCAACAAGCAGCTATATCTATCAGAGGAGCTATAAAACATATCCCTCTTGTTTGGCCCTTTCTTTACGAAGATTTTTCCTGCACGGGCATCCTAAAACAGAGTGATGTTCCACTCCATCTTCCTTGGGTAGCTCGCATGAGCGTACCGCGACAAAGGGAGGCAGCGAGCAATGTCTGGTATGAAGAATGATCTATCTTTCTGGTGAACTATTCTATCCTCTATTCTCGGCCTAGGCTGAGAGACTTTCTCAAAGGCGTCACCGAACAGGAACAAGGGTTTCTTATGAATTACAGCATCAGCTGATTCTAGGGGCTGTCCATTCATCAAACACATTAAAGTTTCATTATCCTGGGAAATCAGTATAGCCTGACGGGAGGCTGGCAGATCGTACTGAGGATAGTGAACATGAGATAGATCTTCTTTATATTCAGATTCTGAGAGGGTTCCCACAAAATGTTCATAATATGGATCTTCATTGACCTCAACTGCATCAACAAACAGATAAAAATTAGTACAAGTCAAAGTCTCTGTTTTTTAACACAAAACATTAGAGTGCGCAACTTCTCAGATTGCGCTGACATGGCTTGCGCAACATCAGTTTGCGCATCATAATAGGATGTGCAAAGCAATAGTTTGCGCTGACATCCTGCGCAAATCATCGATTGCGCTGACTTCTTGTCAGCACAATTCAACAAATTGCGCGGGAATACAGCCTTCATAAAAATGATGACTGACAGTTGATGCAACCAAAACCCTAAAAAGGGTGGCACAATTTGAACTCATCTCTAAAAAGAGATGAGTTTCGAAGATCAAAGGAAGTCGAATCACCCTAAAAAGGGGTTTTCGATCGGTTCAACTACCTCTCAGAGCGGGGTGCGCGGATTCGTGTCGAGATGCTCGCCGTGCAACTCTGTCAGATGACTCGGCCGGAGCTTTTTCCTTCGCGGCGGCGGCGGCGGCAGCATTGGATCGTCGGGGTGCCATGACAGTCGTCGGAGGAGGACAGCAAGGGTTTGGGGGGATTTCTCTCAAGAACTCGAAAGATTGCAAAGTAAAGAATTGAAAATGAAAAGATAGCTATTTATAGCTTTCAAAATATGAAACGGCTGCCTCGGATTGCGCCTAAAATTGGGGGCTCTTCGCTTTGCGCAGACAGCTCAGCATCATGCGCAATGTGATTCAACATTCAAAAATTCAAAGTATTTCGAAATTTTGAATAAAATCAACTTTCGAAAACTTTGAAGGGGGTCTTGTAGGTCCTAAAAAATTAAGTTGCATCAATCAACAATGTCAAAGAATCAAGATATACATCATTTTGATGAATTGCGCAGGCAACAGATTGCACAGCAATCCGATTGCGCACACTGGTTTGCGCACACTTCCAACTGCGCAGGCTGACGTGGCAGAAGTCATCATTACCTGAATCAAATTAAATCTTTCTGACAACTGACAACACGGAGAACGAGGAGACTGTTCGTTTATTGCGTCGCACAGTGCTCGAGGGCGGCTGACAGCTGGCAGCGCAATCTATTTCTGCGCAGTCTGAGTCTGCGCAATCCATTCCTGCGCATTCTGAGTCTGCGCAAACCAAGGCTGCGCAGTTTAGTCTGCGCATTCTATCAACATAACTGATAAAGTATACGTGGCATTCATGCCATCAATTGCTCATTACGTGGCAACTGTTTATGTACGATCCAGCAACTGCCTGCGCAGTCCAATGCTGCGCAAACCAATTGCTGCGCAAATCATCCTGCGCAGTCCAGAATAACTAAAAGTTAGTTATTTTCAGAACTCTATAAATAGAGTTCAAGTCTTCATTCAAGGGGATCAGATATCAAATATTCAGAGATCAGAGAGTCCAGGAGTTCTTGCTCAAGTGCTGCTGCATTCTTCCGAGGCTTTTGCCTTCAACTTCCGAGGCTTTTGCCTTCAGTTTCCAGAGTTGTTTTCAACTTCAAAGGCTCCGTCTTCAAAGTTCACATCGTCCAAGGGATAAAGCAATCGTCATCTAGATTGGATTCCTATAGTTGTAATTTTTCCAGAATTCTTGTAATCTTTATTACACAGTTTGTATCAACAAAGTTTTATACTTTTGTTTTTTGCAAACAACAAATAGATAATTGAAACTCGTTGTTCATTTTTTCTAAGAATGATTTAAAAAAATAAATAAAACTCGTTTTTTTTTTCAATTAAAAATGAACAAGGACTCTCATATAGATAAAATCTAATTAAATCCGTTATGAACAACGAGTTGTTTTTTTTTAAATGAACGAGTTTTTTTTAAATGAACAACCACTTTCTGTAAATGAACAACTCGTTAAAAATGAACGACGAGTTCTTTTTTTAATTTACGTTGTTCATAAATAAAATTTGTTAAAAATGATTTTTTTTTTAATTTTTTTTATCTGTATTAACGGAAATCATTTTCAAAAATGATTTTTTTAACGGAATTTTTTTAATTAAATTACAGATTAAAAAAAAAAGAATAACGAGTTTCAATTAAAATCTGAAACTCCTTGTTTTTTTAATCTTTTTTTTATATATTTTTTTAAGAATGATTTTTTGTTTTATTTTTGTTTTTCAGTTTTTTGTTAATTTAAATTTGACAAACTCGTTGTTAATTAATTTAAATTTAATTGAAAATGAATACTAACAAATATTATCTAATAATTTTTTTTATGATATAACTAAAAGATAATTTATTTTTATAAATATTTCATTGATATAAATAATTTTAATTATCTGTTATCTAATATAGATAATAACTATTATTTAATAAATCTTGGATGATAAGAAAATAATTATTTGTTATCTAATATATTTAAAAACTTATTTGAAATTTATTATGGATAATTTGGAATTATAAATTACTCCAAACTTTTTTTACCTGGAATTGGATCCCGTACTCCGCGCGCGCCAAGTCACTTGGCGCCCCCTCCCACGCGTCAAGTGAGTTGGCGCCCCCTCCCCCTTCCGGCAATTACTCTAAACTCCTCCTTTTTTTTTAGAAATACTCCGAACTTCTTTACCCTATATGAAATTTTTTGCATTATTGGAGTTGGGGTCACCTTTTGAGCACTGCACGTGCAAATGTTGTGCATGGTAAGTCTCCAGTCTCCTGCATCGGAAGTAAAAGGACGAGGCTTGACAATGGGTGAGATCTACAAAATATCTTGGGTGGGACCTAATAAATAAGAGGAAAAATTTGAGTGGCACCCCATATTTGTTACGCTTATTTAAGGTGCACCTCACATGATTACATTAATGCATAACACCCCCCACTTTGGACGGTTTCTGTCTAAAACTAACGGTCAACCCCGTTGACCAATTTTTTTTGACGAAAATACCCCCAATCACCATCATCATCATCATCAACTCATCACCACCACCATCCACCATCATCACCGCCCCCCCCCCCCTCCCGCTCCGCCCCCCCCCCCCCCCCCCCCCTCCTCCCGCTCCGCCCCCCAGCCCCCACCGCCGCGCTGCTGCTGCTGCCGCCGCGCGCTGCTGCTGCTGCCGAGCCGCCGCGCGCTGCTGCTGCTGCCGCCGCCGCGCGCTGCTACTGCTGCCACCGCCGCGCGCTGCTGCTAGGGGGCGGAGCGGGAGGGGGGGCGGTGATGATGGTTGATGGTGGTGGTGGTGATGATGTTGATGTTGGTGATGGTGGTGGCGGTGATGGCCGGGGGGGGTGGAGGGGGGCGGTGCGGCGAGGTCGGGGAGGGGGTGGGGGAGAGCGGCGACGCCGTGGAGGGGGCCGAGCACGGTGGGAGGCGGAGGACGGGCAGCCACGTGTGACGGGAAGGGGGGACACAAAAGGAGACAAGGGCATTTTCGTCAAAAAAAAATTTGATCGTTAGTTTTAGACAGAAACTGTCCAAAGTGGGGGTGTTATGCATTAATGTAATCATGTGGGGTGCACCTTAAATAAGCGTAACAAATGTGGGGTGCCACTCAAATTTTTCCTAAATAAGACGACACCACACTTTTTACTTGGAGACAGCTGAAAAATGTTCAAAAAAATTACAAGTTTGCTATTCATGTTTTTTTACTTGGAGACAACCCAATTTTTTTTCAACAAGTGGGACTGCCAGCAAGTTGCCAACTGAAGCTGCAGTCCGTGTCGACGAAAACATCCAACTGTACGCGTTCCACCCCTCTTCCTCCTCCCTCCGCTCCGGCCAGGCACCCAAGCCAAGTCATCAATCGACATCACCACAACACCATCACCCAGAGCCACGACCCCTTCTCCCCGGCCGTCCTCGGCCGAACCCGCGCGAGCGTAGTGCCCTGATCTTCCTCCACCAGTGCGCCCTCCCGACCATTGCTGTCGCGCGCACCCTTCTGCGCTGCGCCTGGTCGAACCGCCCGTCGTGTCCTCCGACTTCTCTCTCCGCCTCTCTCAGCCCGCGCATCCCTTCAATTTTTCCGAAGTCGCGACCGCCGGTGATGGGCTCCTCCGTGTACCGCACCTCGATCGGGCGGTGATCCGCAGCCAGCGAGGGGTGCCACCCCTATGCCGCCCGACCACCCCTGCGCCGACCACCCCTCCTTCGCTCGCCCTCCTCCCTCTGCCCTAATTTTTGGGCTGTCCTCAAGCAAATTGTGGGTGCCCCCCAGCAAAAGTTTCGCCTGCTTGGACTGCCCCCAAGTAAAAAGTGTGGTGCCCTTAGAAAAAGTCATAAATAAGGGAAATGTCTAACAGACGAGAGATTTCGATTTGGCGTCCTCCTATTGGTCTCAACCCACCCGTCCTATTTCGTTTACATTTTATCCGCGACTCCGTTTGGTGTTAAACGCAACCAGGCTTGTTTGCAAAATCCACATCACCTAAGCTACAATTTAAATCAAGCCTGATTTTGGCTGGGTTTGACCGTTTATGTTGATGTATGGGTTTTTTTTCTTAAGCAATCTCATGTATATATAATTTTTTTTATATAGGCTTCAACTTCTGAAAGCAAGGAGATTTCGTTCTTTTTGGCTTAATTGTAATTTGATACCGTCAGCTATTCCAATTTTTTAACTTAATATCCTAAAATATTTTTACTCGACAACTTAATACCATCAACTATTTAATATATTCAAGTTGATACCCAAAATTTTAAAAAAGATAAAATTATCTCTGACTTTCCAGCCCCCTTCCTTTTCCCTCCTCTCTCGGCTGCAACCCCCCCCCCCCCCCCCCCCCCCCCCCCCCCCCTCCCCCACCGTTTTCCTGCCCCTGCCAGTCCACCCACCTCCCGTCGACACCCTTTCATCCCCCCATCCCGTTGGCCTACCCCCGCCCCCCGGCTGCACCCCCCCCCCCCCCCCCCCCCTCCAACTCTCCGGACGCGCACAGCCGGCAGCAGTAGGAGGGTCAGGGTAGACGGCGGCAGCCTGAGCGTGGACAGGGGGGTGGAGGTGGCGAAAGGGAGACTGGGTAGGGGAGGCAGGGTGTGGGGAGGAGGGGTAGTTTTAAGTTTTAAACATGAACATTTTGGTCCTAAATTTTTTCAGGATATCAAGTTGTTACAAAAAAAATAGTTGGATTACTTAGTTTTAGAGTCTCACATATATATGGATATTATAGTTTGGGTCTTGAAGTTGACCGATAGGATCTGGGTCTCGAAATCACTGTTCATTAGCCTACGTGGATAGCGATTTCGAGGCCCAAACTCTAACATGGGTCAATTTTGAGACTCAAATCCTAACATCCATGTATATGTGAGACCCTAAAACTAAATATCCCAAAAAGGTTTAGGATATTAAGTTAAAAAACTAGAATAGTTGAGAGAATCAAGTTGCAATTAAGGGTTTTTTTTTTTTAAAGAAGCAACAACAATGTGAACAAAACCTTGAAAGATTACTAGATGTATTAGAAGATTTCTTGTCGACTGAGAAGTGAGAACCCTGCGCGCAAGTGGGGGTGGTCAACACATATCAAAGAGTACATTCCCACTTTTTGATTGCAAAATGTTGAGACTATTCTACGTTAATACCTCTAGCCACTCTTTTTTCATTCCCAAAAGATATCGTGATTCTTTACAAGTGGTGAGGTTACTCAATAGAAGTTACAGGCAGCGTTGCTAAGAAAATAACTTCACTAATATTACCACCTACGCAGCTTCCTCTATTTCCCAATATCAAGAAGGATGCATATGATCGATCATATAGCTGTGATGACCCCTGCAGGCATCACCATAGTTTCTCATCATTCTGTCGACGCCAAACGATCAGTCATGGTTTGATCATACGATAGGCGAGAGAGATTATATATTGCCTGTTCGTCCAAGCAAAATTCGGGGAGATCGTCCATGGAAGGGCTTCGAGACAAGGTGCCGACTGTGATTGTTTCATCATCTACTATCGACGTCGTGTCCAGTGAACAAACTGATGTGGTAGTTCCAACACGTGAAAGCGGGCTGCGTCTTGTCTTCACCCTTTTGCACCAACTGTGAAGCGACTCCCGCACACTTTCGGCGATCAAGGACTTCTTGAACTTTGATCCCATCTGCATATACATGAAAGAAAAATTATTACCTGGAGGAGAAACTTTGGCTCTCTCTTATCAGCATGGTAACTAATAAGGCTTCTAGGACAGTGCATTTACCCCTATTAAGTAATGTAAGGGATTTGATGCCAAGAAACCAAAGACGAAGAGATAATTATGATTAGACCATCTCCAATGGGGGTTTCTATCTTCCCTATTTCTATGAAAGAAATCTATTTTAGAAAAAAAAAAAAATTCCAATGGTGATTTCTATCCTAGGTGGCAATGATGTAGGATAGAAACTTTTTAGGAGGGTTTCTACATGTAGAAACTCTCATAGAAATTCTCTTATCTCTCATGACAATTATTATTGGGCCCCACACCATTAAATTGGTCCTTTTACTATGTGACACATAGGATAGAAATGGAGAACCATTGGAGAGCATTTTTGTATGTCTACAATTTCTAAGTACAATGCCAAGTAGGATAAGAACTTAATTTTAGAGCATCTCCAATGGTGATTTTTAAAATTGAGTTCTTATCCTACTTGGCATTGTAATTTAAGGAGATTTCTATCCTAGTTGGAAGAGTTTCTACATAAAAATTGTAGATATACAAAAATGCTCTCCAATGATTCTTCATTTCTATCCTATGTGTCACATAGTAAAAGGACCAATTTAATGGTGTGGGGCCCAATAATAATTGTCATGAGAGAGGAGAATTTCTATAAGAGTTTCTACATGTAGAAACCCTCCTAGAAAGTTTCCATCCTACATCATTGCCACCTAGTATAGAAATGGTGATAGAAATCACCATTGGGAGAAATTTGTTCTAAAATGGATTTCTTCCATTGAAATAGGAAAGGTAGAAACCCCCATTGGAGATGGTCTTAGAAATCACCATTGGAGATGGTCTTATATGTAAAATGAGCAGTAATGAATCTTAAATAGTGGCGAACTATTTTGTATGCTACAATTTCTATGTAGAAACTCTTCCAACTAGGATAGAAATCTCCTTAAAGTACAATGCCAAGTAGGATAAGAACTCAATTTTAGAAATCACCATTGGAGATGGTCTTATATGTAAAATGAGCAGTAATGAATCTTAAATAGTGGCGAACTATTTTCCACTTGAGATCCAAGGGGAAAAAAAACTGAGGGTGATGGTGCAGAACTTTTATTTTATCATGTTATTCAAGATAACATCTAGAATGTGGCAATAAAACCTGGATGCAGACAGAAAATAAGATTATAGAAAATAGTATTTTTATTCTCTATTTTTTCGTACCACCGAGGATAGCAACATAGAGGAAAGTTACTACCCTTCCCATAAAGATATTCTTGTTTTGTGATAATGCACCTAACCAATTAACTAGTGTTATATTTGATTTTGCAACAACATAAGATAGGGAAATCAGGCTTTTCAAGAAACCCATGCTTCGTGAAAGGTTGCCAATTTATTTTCTGGAGCTTTAGTGGAGTTTGTTACATAACTAAATCAAAATTCCCCTATAGAAAGGCTTGGATGATTATTGAAACCTAGATGGCGATGAAAACATGCCCAACTTTTAAGCCCCTCGAGCATCAGCATCAGGGCATAATGATATGAATATGCATACATATTTTTGGGCAACATGAGCTATATTAAACATTGTTATAATGTGCTTTGCAAGCAATCCCTGTAAGAATAATTTTCCTCTTTAAAATATTACTTTGTAGTTAGCATTATGCTTTCAAGATAAAGCTCAGAATGAAGAGCCTAGTTGAAGTTACATCATATAAACTCTTCTAAGTTTAGAAATACCTGTGTAATGATCACATTAAGCGGCAACGTGCTATAGCTGCACCAGAACTGAACTAGTATCCTGCGATCAATAAAAATAGTG
Organism: Iris pallida; assembly: GCA_029216955.1. NCBI lineage: Eukaryota > Viridiplantae > Streptophyta > Magnoliopsida > Asparagales > Iridaceae > Iris > Iris pallida. The sequence goes on from JANAVB010040417.1 coordinate 8,386,341, forward strand.
TAAGTGGCGTACAATTCAAATGAAAGGAAATGATCGACAATAAAGTCCAACCTAAAGTTACCATAGAAAGTGGCTCTTAAAAGATCTATCCGGGAGAAAGATTTGTGTAGCAGACGCCAAAAAGCTTGAGACAAATTCTATTTGTTGGTTTCTCACAAACTCTTAACTTGTTCATACACAGGCCAAGACATACAGAAGTGCAAAAAATAAATTATATATATATATATATAAGTGTACTTGTATCCATACAAAACAAACAACAACGCCATTCTGTCAACCCTAATGATACTACTGTCTCTCATTCTACATTAAAAAAGGAGTCAAACAGCCGACTCAAACATTTGTGATAAAAGCTTTGTTGTTGTTTTTACAAAGAACTAAAAGTGATTAGGGTTAAAGAGCTCGACAAGAGGAGTGCATGATGCCTATTTTGCTCAAAATTATCTGGAATTGCACAAGAGGAAAACATTAATTATGACTTGGCCACGTATTATATACTGGATTCATGTTAGTGTTCAAGTAGTTGTATTCTTTTTACGTATTTAATGATCACATGTGCATGTAAGTTATAACGCAGTAGCGCATGCAGCAAAAATGGGCTTCAAACAAGCCACAAGGTACCAGATAGGCTCAAAAGCCAGGGAAAAAAATCAGTCTGAGGTATGTTGCCAAAAGATCCAAGTGCTTTCTACTTTGGTGCAAGATAATTTGCACAGGTAGTGTTAACTTATAATAATATACAAACAAGGATACTTTGTCTCACAAATAAAGAAAGATAAGGGAAAATAAAAGTGTACCCAAACGTATCAAATGTGTGGTAAATCATTACGTTTGATAATTATCGACATGGGGAGATAGTCACCTCTTGCAATATAGCATGTTTATTAAGCCCTAATGAGAAGTATAGAAAAGCATACCCACAAATCAATCGAATGCTGACCATTAAATGATTTCTCATGAAACAAGATTCTACCTTTAGTTCCAACTGCATAAAAGTGTTAATGTAGTTAGAACAACATTTAATATAAAGGAAGTCGCAATAATCTTAACTTTCCATGCATTTAAAATACCAAAAAAATGATGAAATGTTTATCTAGCTTATGGCAAGGATTATAGTACATCTGGTCTTCCAAACTTTGGCATGTACTGATGGATAAATATTTGCATCCTTAAGGGTACCAAGGACTAAGATAAACAAAAGGGACCCGAAAAGGAATTTGTGAAAGCATCTCTGAAAGCAGAGCCAGGGAGGTCTTATTTCAAGTTTAAACCAGGTCGTAGTATCGGTATCAGAATAGGTATCGGACCCTTCCTACATAGTATCGGAATCGACGGTATTGACAATTTCGGATCGGAGTATCATATAATTTGGTATCGAAAAACAAATAATTATTAATACATTATTAAAATTTAGAAATATATTTTATATATTTAGACATAATTGTAAGTATTTTTGTGTTATTTCTTAGTAATTTTGGAATTAAATAAAATAGTAGTCACTCTTGCAGATTGGTTTACCTGCGATCGATAAATTTTCTTCTTTTACATGCATTTACAACCTTGCTGGTTGGTCTTTCTTTTTTTCAATTTTCTTTGCCGAATTGACTGAAAAAGATACCTCCTATGTCGTTGATGGTCAGTATTTTAGTGCCCCGCTCCCGTTGGGCAGCGCACTATGTAAAAGGCTCATGGCAAGTCAGACTCAGTCGAGAACATAAATGGCTAGTCTGACTCGGCCATGAGTTTGGTATACGAAAACCATTTTGGCATCAATAAAATCGATCTGGACGAATGCTATGATAACGCTTCCAACTAATGGATCGGCTTCTGTTGGAATAAGTCCTATATGCAGCAGACTGTCTCGACGATTGAGCTCCATATAAGAGTCCCTTAAACGAGACCGGTCTGATGTTGGTTTTCTTGAATGTTTTCGCTGCTTGGTTTTGATAAATGTATTTCGCGTCGATTTCTGCATTTATTATTGAGAATATTGAGAGGAATGATTGAAAAGGGATTCTAATACGATATTGGTGCCATTGCAGGAGCTCGTGTAACTGATGTTCGATCGTTGCGAAGCGATCTCCTACTCTCGGCGCATTCTCTACTTGGTGGGTGGTCCGACCTCTTCTTTTCTACTCCTTTACGTCAACAAATTCGTATCGTTTCAAACGTTCAAATTGACAATGTTCGTTTAATTGCATATTGTACCACTAAGATATAGAATAGGGGATAACTGTAGCTATCTAGTATAATTAGGCCTAAAACTTAACACGATAAACTTCACATGCGAGGCGAGCAGTTTTGGTTTGAAACTGTAAAACTGTTGAAGGGAACGAAAAATAAGGAATGATCGGTTGTGACATGGTGCCTCGGGATGTTTGGTGCCTACGGGTCGCAAAATCAACTTGTGCACAGGGTTAGCTTTCCTCGAAAAGATATCTGGACATCAGAACCGAATCGACCTAGGAGAAAATTATGAAATCGTGCTTCGGCACGAGGCATTGCGGGACCTCCACCGGGCTTGCAACCCGTGCTGATAGGGCGCGTTGCAATTCTACGTAATCGTCCTTCATGGTGTCGATATCACCAATGACCACATAAAGATAGATAACATGTTCACCTATTGTCTTATGCATGTGGTAAGTGTTATATCTGTTTTATGCAGGAATGAGCATGGTCGTGGTAAGAATTGATATAAAATGCTTATGTTTTACTGTTTTAAATTACGTCTTCGATATGCACTGCAACTCATCTAGTTCTAAATAGCAAGACAACTTCGAGTGCATGCAAATCCTTAATAAGCAATGTCGGTTTAGGCGAATGGGTTCGTCATGCTCACTAGTGCATTTCCAAGTGTACTAATCCCCAACTCCTCAGGTGACGAGCAGGCGGCAGGAGCACGACTCTAAGCTGAAGCTGAAGAACGGGAGGCGGCTCGAAGCTCTCCTACTTTGATTTTGAAGCCAATTCATCATCGAAGGCTTTTGTTTCAATGTATAAAAGGGCATGAATGTATGGAACGACAAGTCATGGTGGTTTGTCGAATGTTTTCCTTTCGTTATTTCAATGAATGTAGTCGGAATGGCATATATAATGTAAAAACGACTTTGCACTTCGTTGCAAGTTTACCAACGAAAAACTATTTTCTTCTTATACTACGTTTTCAACTCTCTGCGATTGTTTAATTTCAACATGTTATTTTTAAAGAATTATCAAATGCACGTTCTTGCCTTGTACAAGTACAATTTAGACTTGTACGACATCACGCCCAAGCGAGAACGATCGACCCGGCCAGAATTAATACGAGGACGAACCTTTCGGCGAATCGGGACGTGACAAGTATCGATATCGGTCGATATTGAATCGGAACATGCCAAACCATATCGATATTGGCCGATACTACAAACTATGATTTAAACATGTTAATATAAGATGAAAAAGGACTAAAGGAGCCATTCATTAGCCCTTCTCTAATAGCCCTTCTCGTGTCTCCATCAACTTTGTCTTCCATGTGACTGAAATTGTTTATGGAGACACGAGAAGACAATAATAATGTAATACAAAAGATCACTAGTTTGCAACAAAATACCCTGGACTATCCACGAGTTGGAAGTTGATACTCTAAAGTATCAAAATTGACAAGTTGTTAACGTTAACTTTCAAATTTGCATTTAAATACTATAAAGTTCCATCTTTTTGCAACTTGCTACCTTACTCTGTAAAAAGAAAAAAAAATAGAATTACTACTCTATTATTGTCTTCTTCCTCATGCGCACTAACACAAAAAATCCCAATCTTAAGCCACCCAATCTTCAACCTCCACCCCCCTTTGGGGTCCCAACCACCTTTTCTTGGCCAACCCATATGTTACCTCTTCATCTTGATTCCTTGTCGACCCATCTCCTCGACTTTCTCACCTCGTAGACGACCCCCATGGTCGTCCACCTTGCCTTGTTGCCCCCCTCATTGTCGTCGTACCTCCTAGACGACTCTCCTCTCTTGGATGACCACCTTTCAACCATCTCAATCCTCATTTTGATTAGCTTTAAGGTTAGGTTTAGATTTAGGCTATGTTTGGTTCACGAAATCATGATATTAGGAAAGGAAAGTCTTTCCTATGTTTGGATGCCAAAGAAAATGTTTGGTAAAGGAAACTAATTCCCAAGGGAAGGAAAAATTGGGGGGGGGGGGAGTGGTTCCCCCACCCACCTAGGGATTCACTTTCCCACTCCAGGGGTTCACTTTCCCTTCCAATTTTTTTGGCCTTTCCAAACACCGAAAAGAAAAAAGGATTGGAATTACAATTTTCCAAAGGAAAGGAAATGAACAAGGAATTGATTTCCTTTCCTTTCCGCGAACCAAACGAGACCTTAGGGTCGCGTTAAGTATAGGGATGAAAGGATAAGGCATGATTTTTTATTTTAAGGGCAACAATGTTTGTACCAGTCATGTGCTTTTAAGTGGATGATAGTATAACAGAGGGTATCAACTTGCAAAAACTTAAGAGGGTAATAACTTGCCTTTTAAAATAATTTACGCTAGCAAGTTGCAACTCGGGGATAGTTTAGGATATTTAGTTACATATTAGCCACATTATTTGGTGCTACTTTGTGCGATCTTTTGTAAGCATGTATGAGTCAAGGTAACATGGTATAAGTATTGGTATCAAACCCTCTCTATGATTACTGGTACAACAGTTTTGAAGTTTTCTATCGGAGTATTGGAAGATCACATTTCAACACTTAAGGAAAAAAAATTATTTTAAATGTTTTTGTGTCTATTAAATGTAAGAAGAGTTAACATAACTTCAAAAATAATTATGTAGTTTTTAGCAGTGTTTTAAATGTAGTGTCCCGTCCCGCTCAGTCAATCGACAGAATCAAAACGCCAACGGCGTTCGGACTTAGCCTTGCAACGGCTACTCGAAGACATCGTTCGGTCGAAGCGACCGCTCGCTCAGGTGGGGTAGTTTCGGTGAACTTGCCTCATCTTAGCCTCCACATAATAAATCGCATATTTTCAACTTGCACAAGTAGGCTTGATAATAAAAGAGACGAATTTACATAGCTAAAGGGAATAATCCCGACGGGTCGAATTGAGTTAGAATATGGAAAGGTCCAACGACCGTCATAGAGTCGGTGCACGGCGTGCTTTGAAAATGACACTCGGTCCTTCGTCCCGTGGCTTGGGAGAAGGAAAGTTGGTTGAGTCGGCGAAGTTATGAACATAGCCTAAGTCATAGGCGTCGTCCGCATGAATGCTTCATAAAGCATGCACGGTCCTGTCGTCCAAGGCTTGGCATAGTCTTGGCTTGCCCCATGAGTTAAGTTGCGTTGCACAGCTTGTGCCACAAGTCTAGGCACCCAAATGACTTGGTCGTTCAAAGTTGAACGCGTGCACGGCACGCTCCATCGAGGCAAGGCTTGACGCGGCCTTTGCTCGTTAAGTTGTAGGCTTGAGTAAGTTAGGCAAAGTTATGCCGGTCGACCTAAGTCGTTCCAAGTGTTGTCCTGCTCATTCTGCGGTTGTCAGGTTAAATAGTCCCATGATCCCAAGGCCCGTTATATAAAGTATGACTTGGGCGATAGCGTCGCGTAGATGAGAAGTCGGTTTGAGGCACGATGCACGGACTTAGTATTTTATGGCACGGACCACGGTTGAGTCATTGAGTTTGGAAAGTATTTCGATAGTTGTTCTTGAGTGAGTGAAATGATAGGGCAAGAAAGAAAGAAAGGATGCTCACGACTGGGTCGTTGAGGCAAGAAAGAAGAATGCTCGCGACTACGGGTCGTCGAGGTAAGATCTCAGATGTGAGATGTGTTGATACTTAGCCCTGAAAGAGATGGTAACACTAGAAGTAGCTTTGACTGTGTGAGACGTCAGTTTGAGTCGAGTCTTGCATGGTCATTGGACAACTTGTACAAGGTAAAATAAATCTGTTTCTCCAACGGCGACCTCGGCGGCCCAGGGGAACCGTTGCGATGGAGACATTCGTAGCTGTGCTGGATGACCGCACGGGTTAGGCGGGGACTTGCAGCGGAGCTAGCTACTCGCGCTGACAAGGAGCGTCCGTCTAATCAAAAGCTCAAAAGGAGTCCATTATAGGGCTGGGCCCTAGTGACTAGTTCATATAGATGAGTCGGCATGGGCGGCGATCCGCGTGTATGCCTTTGGACTGAGTCGAGTATTAGGTGAAGTGAATCAAGAGTCGAGTCGAATGCGTGCTCGGTCAGAATGACAATGTTTGGGCCTAAGATTTGGCTGCAACGAAGACACTGTGCTTCGGCACGAGATGTGGCGTCGAGTCCTATGTTGTCGGCATATAAGTTGCATAGTTATGGTTTGAGTTGTCATGAGTTTAAGTCGGGAGATACCGCAAAGGCAAAGTTGGTCGAGTAACCCTTAGTTCACAAGTTGGATGGGTCAGTTGATGACTTAGTAGCAAAGGGCCGCGAGGCGGCGATATGATTGAGTCTCATTGAGTTGCGAGGTACGGCCTCAGCAAGGGTTTGTAGCACGGTCACACGGAAAATGGAGCTTCACCGCGTAGTTGCGTCTCTGATTCTAAGCCGTAAGGCAAACACGACTCGATAGGTTAACGTTGTTGGCACGAGAAGGGTCTTGAGGCAAGGTATGAGTTAACGTCGTCGTTGCAAGCACGAGATGGTCTAGAGACACGGGATAGGCCAAGGCGTCAGTCCTAAAACTGATCCTAAGGCAAGACTAGAAAGACAATCATAAAGGGGACTAAGTTGCACAAAAGTAAATCAAACGTGTCGGGTTTGTATGGGTGGGCGAGGAGCTCATTCCACCAGTACAGTTGAGTACTGACACCCACATAGTTTTCATGTGCAGGCACAGGTAGAAGCTCGTGGCGCAGGGCTCGCTTGGATGCGTCGAGGCACGGAGTTCCTTGGCGATTCGAAGCGCACAGCCGCATGGAGTAAAGACTTATACAGGACATAATGTATGGACGTCGCCTTCCGAAGCATCCGCTGGATCAAGACTTGTAATTGAGAGACGAGAGAGAGCTGAGTGAACTTGTAAAATGTGAGAAGAGTGAGCTTGAGTGATTGTAATATTGGCCTTGCGCCCCCAATGTAACCGTTGTTTCAATATCAATAAAGAGCTTCTTTGAATAACTTGTGTTTGTTCTTAATTTTCGTTGCTATCATTCAATGTCTCTGCTTGGGACTTCTGTGCGACGACCCCGTCGCAGCCGCTGAAATCGGCCGTTATGGAATCCGTCTTGCACGAGCGCAATCTAGGCTCGTGCGGCATCACGCCTTAGCGAGGACGATCGCTCCTACAGGAGCGGGACGTGACATAATGGTATCAGAGAACGGCTTTACGTCCTTGGACTACCGATTGAATTCTTTAACTCCGCTGTTCCGCGAACTCTGAATGTCGCTTCCGCATATTGATATCGTTGGTGCGCTCTCTCTCAAATGTCCCACGGATGTCCATACAATAAGTCTATCTATTTTGCAAAACGTAGGAGAACAGTTTTTGACAACAAAACAAAAAGATGGTTTGTGTAAGCATGGTTGGCTAAGTCGGGCTGGGCATATACACCAAAGTCGCGTCGACCTTAGGAAAGTCGAGTGCGGGAATTGAATAGTGTCGAGCAAGGATGGGTTGAACTCGATTGAGTAAAGTGAGTCGACTATCGATAAGGGTGCTATCGAGGGACGATAACGTCGATGCGATATAGATGAGCGTGCTTGAAAATTGAGGAATGGTTCGAACGGAAAATTTGAAGAAGTGGATTTTGATTCGAATGATAAGTTGAGGATTTGTTGAATGACTTCATCCCTGAGTGGTGTATGCGATAGCCTCAGGGATGTCGACCGATTGATTGAAGAAATTGATGTTGTGAATGATTCGGGGGATAAGCATCGAACTTGAATTGAATGTCGAGGAGATTATCCAGTCGGACAATAGCATCATTCGCACAACTCAGAATTCGTTGCGAACGAAGATCGTCAAGTTACGTATATCGTCGATGGTATTGAGGCGTATCAAAGATGATATGCGATAACTCGGGGGTACTCTGACTCGGCAAATAACGATCGTGCAAGTGTTATTGTTCGGTTGGATGCAATACTTAGGATTTTGACCGAGATGATTGTTGGATGAAAATGATTGTGTCTTGATGGTTACGCAGAAAACAACGTCGACGATCTTGTCTTGCGCGAGCGCAACTCTAGCCTCGCCCATGCGTTGCGTCGGGTTTGGGGCGATCGTTCTGCGTGAGAGCTGACATGGTGATTCATGTCGCAGGAATGATCGAACTCGGAAAATCAGGATGCGACAACTTTGATTGTCTCGACTTGTCGGCTTGATGCGAAGGTGGACTCGAGGATTGTAGGACTTATGATTGGCGAATGAGTGAAACTTGAGGATTGAGTAGGTCCAATCCGCGCATCGAGAATGAACTAGTCTGGACACAAAACAAGAGTTACGTCCCGATGAGGATGATTATCCCGCGGGAGCGTGCATGGTGATTCATGCCCACCATGGGTAATCTGAATCGCGTGAGATTGGGGCGCAACATATTGTTAAGCTAGACGACCTCATGATCGAATGCGTGAATTGGGATGAATGACTTAGGAAATATGAAATATGAATTGTGGTTTAGCGGTGGATTGTGTCGTAGCGTGCTTGACTTGAAAAGGATTGATAGGTGGATTATGTCGAACGTGTGCGAGGGATAGACTATACAAAATGGCTTGATGAACGAGCGATACGTTCTTGTTGAGAATTGGTTGAAACGTAAGTTGTCATAGGATGGCTTTGCTGAATGACTCGGACCCCGTGCGACGAACGTTGGAATGTGTATAGGAAATCTGTGCTCGATGTTTAGAAATCGGAGTGATGCGAGCTTGGGTAGAAAATCCCGTACTATCAACTTGGTTTGACCTTAGGATGGGGTCAGTGTTGATATTGTTGTTTGGGAACTATGATTCCAATACTGACGGATTGACTATAGCCTAAAAGACATAGCCTAGCGGTTAGGCAGACGTTCTGGTGCGGAGCGATAGGAATTGTGGGGGCACCACTCGCGAGACTCGGTTGACATGCATGTATATCAAGGACGCTTGAATGCGTGCACGATCCGACTCGAGTGGTGATGGCGGGATTCGCTATCACGAGGCTTGGTTGAAATGCATGTATTTTGGGGACGCCTAAGATATGTGCACGATCCATACTAAGTGATACGTTGAATTCAAGTGAGATTTGAGGAACGGGAAAGTATCGAGGATTTTGAAATTTTATGTTTTGAAGAAAAGATCGAGGGTAGCACGAGCGTGGCTCGGATTGAGAAAACGCATAGGCGTAGTGTGTGCGAGAGTCTTGAATGTTGAGTAAAGGTGATAAGTCGATAAGTGTACTCAGTTAGTTTCGAGGACGAAACTTTTTCTGAGTGGTGTATGATGTAGTGCCCCGTCCCGCTCAGTCAATCGACAGAATCAAAACGCCAACGGCGTTCGGACTTAGCCTTGCAACGGCTACTCGAAGACATCACTCGGTCGAAGCGACCGCTCGCTCAGGTGGGGTAGTTTCGGTGAACTTGCCTCATCTTAGCCTTCACATAATAAATCGCATATTTTCAACTTGCACAAGTAGGCTTGACAATAAAAGAGATGAATTTACATAGCTAAAAGGAATAATCCCGACAGGTCGAATTGAGTTAGAATATGGAAAGGTCCAACGGCCGTCATAGAGTCGGTGCACGGCGTGCTTTGAAAATGACACTCGGTCCTTCGTTCCGTGGCTTGGGAGAAGGAAAGTTGGTTGAGTCGGCGAAGTTATGAACATAGCCTAAGTTATAGGCGTCGCCCGCATGAATGCTTCATAAAGCATGCACGGTCCTGTCGTCCAAGGCTTGGCATAGTCTTGGCTTGCCCCATGAGTTAAGTTGCGTTGCACAGCTTGTGCCACAAGTCTAGGCACCCAAATGACTTGGTCGTTCAAAGTTGAACGTGTGCACGGCACGCTCCATCGAGGCAAGGCTTGACGCGGCCTTTGCTCGTTAAGTTGTAGGCTTGAGTAAGTTAGGCAAAGTTATGCCGGTCGACCTAAGTCGTTCCAAGTGTTGTCCCGCTCATTCTGCGGTTGTCAGGTTAAATAGTCCCATGATCCCAAGGCCCGTCATATAGAGTATGACTTGGGCGATAGCGTCGCGTAGATGAAAAGTCGGTTTGAGACACGATGCACGGACTTAGTATTTTATGGCACGGACCACGGTTGAGTCATTGAGTTTGGAAAGTATTTCGATAGTTGTTCTTGAGTGAGTGAAATGATAGGGCAAGAAAGAAAGAAAGGATGCTCACGACTGGGTCGTTGAGGCAAGAAAGAAGAATGCTCGCGACTACGGGTCGTCGAGGCAAGATCTCAGATGTGAGATGTGTTGATACTTAGCCCTGAAAGAGATGGTAACACTAGAAGTAGCTTTGACTGTGTGAGACGTCAGTTTGAGTCGAGTCTTGCATGGTCATTGGACAACTTGTACAAGGTAAAATAAATCTGTTTCTCCAACGGCGACCCCGGCGGCCCAGGGGAACCGTTGCGATGGAGACATTCGTAGCTGTGCTGGATGACCGCACGGGTTAGGCGGGGACTTGCAGCGGAGCTAGCTACTCGCGCTGACAAGGAGCGTCCGTCTAATCAAAAGCTCAAAAGGAGTCCATTATAGGGCTGGGCCCTAGTGACTAGTTCATATAGATAGTCTGCATGGGCGGCGATCCGCGTGTATGCCTTTGGACTGAGTCGAGTATTAGGTGAAGTGAATCAAGAGTCGAGTCGAATGCGTGCTCGGTCAGAAAGACAATGTTTGGGCCTAAGATTTGGCTGCAACGAAGACACTGTGCTTCGGCACGAGATGTGACGTCGAGTCCTATGTTGTCGGCATATAAGTTGCATAGTTATGGTTTGAGTTGTCATGAGTTTAAGTCAGGAGATACCGCAAAGGCAAAGTTGGTCGAATAACCCTTAGTTCACAAGTTGGATGGGTCAGTTGATGACTTAGTAGCAAAGGGCCGCGAGGCGGCGATATGATTGAGTCTCATTGAGTTGCGAGGTACGGCCTCAGCAAGGGTTTGTAGCACGGTCACACGGAAAATGGAGCTTCACCGCGTAGTTGCGTCTCTGATTCTAAGCCGTAAGACAAACACGACTCGATAGGTTAACGTTGTTGGCACGAGAAGGGTCTTGAGGCAAGGTATGAGTTAACGTCGTCGTTGCAAGCACGAGATGGTCTAGAGACACGGGATAGGCCAAGGCGTCAGTCCTAAAACTGATCCTAAGGCAAGACTAGAAAGACAATCATAAAGGGGACTAAGTTGCACAAAAGTAAATCAAACGTGTCGGGTTTGTATGGGTGGGCGAGGAGCTCATTCCACCAGTACAGTTGAGTACTGACACCCACATAGTTTTCATGTGCAGGCACAGGTAGAAGCTCGTGGCGCGGGGCTCGCTTGGATGCGTCGAGGCACGGAGTTCCTTGACGATTCGAAGCGCACAGCCGCATGGAGTAAAGACTTATACAGGACATAATGTATGGACGTCGCCTTCCGAAGCATCCGCTGGATCAAGACTTGTAATTGAGAGACGAGAGAGAGCTGAGTGAACTTGTAAAATGTGAGAAGAGTGAGCTTGAGTGATTGTAATATTGGCCTTGCGCCCCCAATGTAACCGTTGTTTCAATATCAATAAAGAGCTTCTTTGAATAACTTGTGTTTGTTCTTAATTTTCGCTGTTATCATTCAATGTCTCTGCTTGGGACTTCTGTGCGACGACCCCGTCGCAGCCGCTGAAATCGGCCGTTATGGAACCTGCCTTGCACGAGTGCAATCTAGGCTCGTGCGGCATCACACCTTAGCGAGGACGATCGCTCCTACGGGAGCGGGGCGTGACATTAAAGACTGGTTCGAACCGACCAGTTAAACCGTGAAAGAGTCATGAGTCTGAGTTGGTTCTATACGTTAAACCGCTTGGACGGTTGAACCGCTTCAAACCGGATTGAACCGTTGAACCCGTGTGAAGTTCGAACCGGGAGCAGTTCAGCTGAACCGTGCGGTTCAAACAAAGTGACAAAGCAAGTAAACATGTAAATTTTGTATTAAAAAGACAACACCGGACCTACTACCTAGACTCATAGACCAGGATGTTTCCACTATCCAATCACAACCCGTGACACCGTCCCTCTCTGAATTCCTGGTGAGCATCTTTAATTTAAGAGCATAGGGATGCGAACCATGACTTTTTTGAACATGTTGACGGGTCTTTACCACTAGGCTATGAAATGATTGTTGTATCTATGTTGTTACAGGCGACGCCTAGGAGTGCAGGTTGGAGAGGAATCGTCTCAACATGGAGAAAATTCTCTTGGGAGAGGCGATGGTCACCTAGGGTCGCCCAGGGAAAAAATAGACAATATTTATGTGTTTTTTTTTCTTTTCTGTTTTTGACTTTTTTTCTTAAAAAACTTCTTGTTGCTTCTTTTACAACTGTTTTCTTCTTCTTTTGTTGCTGGTTCTTCGATTTCTTCTTATTCTTCTTATGTTTTTTTTTCTTTTGTTGCTTCTTCTTCTGCTTCTTCGATTTCAGGACATAAGATCCTGGGTGGATGCAGGAATCCTGAGCGGACGCCTAGGAGAGGCGGGTGGCCTGTTGTCTCGTCTCGCCTAGCGTCCAATACAATATAGTGTTGTAGGCATTGTTTGCAAACCTATTCTAAGAGTCTTTATTGGTAAGCATGGTACCACTTTACAACCACCCAACTATATGGTTCATATTTTGTGCATTGAATTACTATGCTTAAATGTTGTAACTGGTCGGCTTCGTTAATTACCATTAATAACATATTGGGGTTTCAATTTCTGTCCCTTTTTAATATTGAGGTTTAACTTTTTAGCATGTTTGAATGATACAAAAGCAACATGGCAGATTATTTTCAATTATTTTATAGAAATTTTGTTTCTAGTATTATTCGATTTTATATTTTGATAAATTTGTCTTGAAAAAAAAAAAACTAAGATGATTTAATTTATTTATTTTTTGTGTCTAAGATTTTTCCAAGTATTATTGTTAAAGTTGGGATATATATATATATATATATATATATATATATATATGTTGCCGTTATTGGCACTCCTAAAATGTCATCATGCACTCCTCCCTCAATGCATGTACAAATTAACATCATATTTAATGCATGGATAGATTTGGAATTTGAATGATAGAAAATTAAAGAGTGCAATAATAACATTTTTGGAGTGTCAATAACAGCACCATATATATATATATATATATATATATATATATATATATATATATATATATATATATATATATTGAAATGGTAATTTTTGTTACAATTTTTTGCCACCAGATGGTAATTTCTAAGATATTTCCCCGACCTGCCCGGCCCGCACCCAGCCAGCTCCACCCTGTCTCATCACTTTTAATTTCCCACGTGAGAATTAAAGTGCTTCCCCCATGGCTTGAAGTTGAACCCACAACTACTTGTGAGGACGCCTCTCACCTTAACTACTTGAGCTAGCGGTGTTTGGTATATATATATATATATATATATATATATATATATATATATATATGCACCTTAACTACTTGAGCTAGCGGTGTTTGGCATATATATATATATATATATATATATATATATATATATATATATATATATATATATATATATATATATACAAATGACCTCTAGCCTAGTGGTTAAGAAAGATGCATGCGGCCCGAGTGGTCAGGAGTTCGAATCCCAGTGAGAGCGATTCCAGAAACAATTTACCTGGTTCTAAAAAAAAAAAAAAAAAATATATATATATATATATATATATATATATATATATATATATATATATATAGTCATAACCTCTCGACTCTAATGGTCAGCAGGTGGAGACATAACGCATCCTAGCTAGTGGGTTCGATCCCACGGGAAACAGAATATTCCTTCCAATTATGGTGAAAGTATTATTTACCGTTGGACCAGACGGTCTAACAGGTTGGACCATGAACCTTTCACTTAATCGGTCCAATGGTTGGACCATGAACCTTTCACTTGGTTGGTTTGGCTTATAATTGGATGATTTTGTGAAATTATAACATGATAGGTGAATAAATTAGTAACAATTTACCTTATGTAGGCTTGATAAAAGTATCTTAAAGCATGAAAATGATAATAAAACAAAATCAAATATACATGTTTTCTATATATTTTTTTTCAGTTTTTTGAGAGTTTAGGCCAATTAGTTTCAAGAAGTTTCCTCCTATATCCAGCAAAAATTGAATATTACAAGAAGTTGTCATTTTCAACAACAATGGGACATTCAGAAACACTATCTTCTATTATTTTTTATATAAAATGGTGGGAATAAACCCCATTTCGTTATAGATAATTAGCGAACAAGTCAAGAAGATTAATCCTATAACACAATGAAACATAATAGCTAGCATACAAACTCTAACAAGACTAGAGCAGATGGCTCTGCCGGCGAGTCGCACGTCACATTTTGAAACTATCTTTTACCTTCGACAATAATCCACACCAAAAATCCAGCACAAGAGAGGAAAGACCATTAAGTAAAAGACATTGAACCTTGCTTGTTGCTTCAGTGTTTGGAGTGGCACATCCGAGAGAAACTTGCTCGTTGCTTCAGTATTTGGTGTGCACATTCTCCAAACACTGAAGCAACATTCTAGAGCATATTCTTATCCAGATTCAACTAGGTTGTGGTTTGGCAATTATAGCAGGCTATTATTCTTAACATAATGTAAGTACATAATATGGATAAATAGGATACAGTATTTCTATTAGGAAGATTTTCTAGAGCATATCCAAATTTGCATCCAACTGGATATTGGTTTCTCGTACACATACGAACAAAGTTCTCTTCAGAAATGAATCCGGTCAGATGGTGCCACACATCATATCCCTAAAGAATGCATATGGTAGGTTCTCTCTATACTAGGTCAAATTTGTTAGCATACATATAGGAGAGCAATAAAATGTAGCACAAATTATCGTTTGAGCTTATACTGATTGTTCGGCTGCATGAAAGATGCACTCTAAGAATATCTACAGCTTGCATGTCCTGTGATGTATTCTATACACACATCAGGGCCAGATCCAGGAGCTCTTTAGTCAGAGGGGCATGAGATAATATATAATAGCCATATTTTTTTATTTTTTATTTTTTTTTTTGGAAATAAGGTGAATTTTATTCCAAATGAAAAGCCATAATCTTACAACATACAAACAGAGTGGGACTCCCACTCAACTCTCATCAATTCTCCATAGCCTTTACATCATACTCAATGTTATGGAGAATACCAACTGGGGGGGTGACCAGCCCCTCAAATATCCGACGGTTTCGCTCCCGCCATACGTGCCAAACCGCAGCAGCCAGACGAACTCTGGCTGTTCGGAACCAGTCCTGCCCCCTACCCCTGCTATCTCGGATCTCCGAGATGATGTCCCCCACACATTTCCCGGAGGCGCTCACTCCCAATAACCGACTCTGCTCCGACCAAATCTGCCAAGCCAGCGTGCACTCGAAGAAGATATGCTTTATAGATTCAGGCTCCAACCCGCACAGCACACATGAGGGATCAGGTACCGGCACCCCAAACGACCTTAAGCGATCTCTAGTCAAGAGGCGGTCCAGTAGAAGCTTGTAGACACACAACTGCATCTTCCTGGCCAGACCCTTGCACCAAACGAAGTTGTAATCAGAACACGACGGAAAAGCTCCCCGGATAAGGTTGTAGCAACTACAGAATTGGAATTCCCCGTCCCGGTAGGTGCTCATGTCGGCTCCCAAATCCACCGATCCGCAGGCAGCGTCGGATCAATGGCAATAGATGAAATGCTCCCACCCAGCTCCTCAGTGAACCGATATGAATCAGGTCGCCACTCCCCATCACGAATGATGCGCCTGCATGTCAGACCCCGTCTGTCCTCCTGATGAGTCGGGGCACCTCTGATGTCCAACAGCGACCGCCGATCTATCCAAGGGTCTAGCCAGAGGTCCGTGCTCGACCCGTCCTTCATGACCCTCCGGATAGCAGACTTGAGTACCCCCCTGTGTCTCAAGATATTCTTGAACGTGACTGAGTGGTTGTTGTCAGAAGAGCACGTCCAAAAACTACCCTGCTTCACGTATCTACTGTGCATCCAGTCCGCCCAGAGAGATCCCCTGCTGATAAATCTCCAGGCCAGCTTAAGCGCAGAGGCCTCCCTGATCTCCAGCAGCGGGCGGAGCCCCACCCCTCCCTCCTTCCTGGGACGACAGAGCTGGTCCCAGGAGATCGCATGCATACCCCCCCTCCAGATGAAGTCGGCACATAATCGCTCCACATGCTGGATAGTGGCCACAGGTAGGAGGATGGACTGCAGCCAAAAGTGGGCCACAGCCGAGATCACCGATCTAACCAACTCGATGCGCCCGCCAAAGGACAGACCTGCTGCTTGCAACCCCTCAACTCGCCTCTGGACATACTCCACCAGACTCGTGCAATCCTGATCCCGAGCATAGTTGACTGTGAGAGGCACCCCGAGGTACCGCACCGGAAGATCACTCCTTGCAATACCCAGAACCTCAGCCCTCTCCTCCTTCTGGGTGCACATGGAGCTGAAGTAGACCCTACTCTTATCCCTGTTCAACTGGAGACCCGAAAATGTCTGCAAGTCTTCCATAATAGTCGCAAGCGTCTGTAGCCCCACCGGCGAAGGCTGGATGAAGACTAGCAGGTCATCAGCATAAATAAGATGGGTAACTGGGGGAACCATCCTCCGAAACAGAGGAACCAGTCATCCACGGTGCACTGTCCGATCCATCAAACAAGTAAAGTACTCCATAACTAGCGTGAACAGGTAAGGAGACAACGGGTCACCTTGCCTGATACCACGGTTGCTCTGGAAGTACCCATAAGGAATACCATGGATGAGAACAGAGAAAGTAGGGGACGTAATGCACTCCCTGATCATCTCAACCCAATGATCCGCGAATCCCATGGCAGACATCAGATGATAGAGGAAGTCACGATTGACCATGTCATATGCCTTCCTCAGGTCCAATTTAACACAGGCTTTCTCCCCTCCCGATCTGCTGAAACCCCTCACCATCTCATGTGCCAGGAGGCTGTGCTCAGCGATCGACCTCCCCTTGATGAACGCAACCTGATTCGGGGATACCAAGTCCTGCATGATCCTCTCCATCCGCCGGCACATAAGGTGCGTAATTATCTTATAAAAATAATTACAACACGCAATGGGTCTGAAGTCCGCCAAAGCTGTCGCTCCCTCCTTCTTTGGCACTAAGGTCAGGAAAGTGTGATTAAGCTCTTTCAGAAGCTTCCTTTTGGTGAAGAATTCCTGGACCACCTCCACGACCTGATGCTTCAGAGTATCCCAATGGCGTTTAAAGAAACCACTGCTGAAGCCATCCGGACCAGGAGCTTTGTTGGGATCCGCCGCCTTGACAATAGATTACACCTCCTCCAATGTGACAGGGGCAAGAAGAATGCTATTCCCAAATGGGGTCACCAATCTCTTCGTAACAACCTCTGGGAACACGGAAAGGTAGTCAGTCTGGAAATATAACTCAGAGTAGTACCTGACAGCCTCGCCCTGGATCTCAGCCGGCGTCCCCACCAGATTGCCATCAGCATCAAGCAGCTGGGAGATGTGATTCCTATTCTGCCGGGTCCTGATAACATCGTAAAAGAACTTGGAGCAACGGTCGCCATCTTTCAGCCAGGAACATTTGGCTCGCTGAGCCGAGCTAATCTCCTTCTGCATCCTCAGGATGTTTACTTCACCGACCAGCTCCTCTCTAGCCGCCAGGTCCCCATTCAGCATGTCAGCTTGCATATCTTGCTGCACGGTCCGCAACTCCACCTCCTTATCTTCTAAGGTGGACTTGGACAACCCCTTCACCCAACTCCTAAGGGCTCTCTTCGTGGCCTTGAGACGACGAACCAAGCGGAATTGGGCCGTCCCCTCGTGCCCGCTAGTAAGCCCCTCCGTAACAGCCTCCAGGTAGCCGTCAGAAAGATACCAACTATTGTTATATCTGAACGGGCGAGACTTCCCCAGGGACCGTGCCGTGAAGCCAACCCGGATAGGAGAGTGGTCGCTAGTCCCAGCTGCCAGACCCTCAGCCGAAGTGTTGGGGAAGTGCCGGAACCACTCCCCGTTGCCCAGAGCTCGATCAAGCTGACAAGCAACCCTGCCGTGAGTTGCTTTGTTGTGCCAAGTCCAGATGAAGCCTGATCGAGACAGCTCCCGTAGCCCCGCAATCAGGAGGCATCTCTGAAAATCATAAAGTATAGAATCTGGAACCGGACGACCACCCAGCTTCTCCCCATGATGCATAAGAGCGTTGAAGTCCCCGATCAAGAGCAGAGGGAGACACGACGACTCAGCAACAGAGGAAACCCGAGAGATGTCCCTCCAAAGAGACTCCCTTCTCCTTCTGTCATTGTGGCCGTAGACCGCCCCCAATAAGAATCGAAATCCACCCTTGTTCACGAAGGAGATGGCAATCAACTGCTCCGTCATCAATATCAAGTCACCATCCCAACTCTTCGAGTTCCAGCGCACCCAAATCCTGGCCATGTCACAAAGGGTCAGGTTGTGTAGCTGGGCCCAATGAGCAGGGGACCGCCGAGAAAGGGTCTTCTCCCCTTTGATCTTGGATTCTAAAATAACAGAAATGTCACACTTCTCTCTATGAAGCACCCCACATATCTCTCTCCGCCTCCCGAGCGAACACGCCTCCCTCACATTCCAGACGATAATGGCCATTAATTAATGAGAGGTGGGGGCCCCCTGGGAAACTCCCGGAACAACACCTGGGGAAGGAGCCGCATCCGTCGCTAAAGGACCCTTATCCATGCCAGTCGAAACCATCTGATGGGGGACGTCCTGAGATAACACCAACGCCCAGGCAGGATTGTCGACACACACCACCTCCTCTCTGTCTGTGGTACGTCCCTCCACCATGGAGGGGCCATCACGCAGCAGGCCGACCGCACGTCTCTTCCTACAGTAAACCTGCCCTCCAGACGAACCGCCATCTCCACGTGCCTCAGTCTCCGTTGCCACCATGCTTCTGGTAACTATACTACTCGGCCCCTGGCCCGTGGATACCACCCCACCCGTAGGAGCAAGTTGGGTAGATACAACGAGGCTCAAACCAACATCACTCCCCTGATTAGTAACCTCCTCCTCCACGACCACCGCTCCACTATCATCTCTGAAATCCATATCACAAGGGGCATCGGGGACCTCACAAAGAGGGATACAATGCTCCACCGGAGTGCCAGCCTCTAAGCAAGCACTGGCCAGATGTCCAAAACAGGAGCAGCGAGAGCAGGTAGGCGGGACCCATTCATACTCCACCTTCTGGGTAAGCACCTCCCCAGAAGGGAGTTCATACTCCATCTTCGGGAGCTCCCCCCTGTCCGAATCTCCACAAAGATCCTCGCGTACATCAACCTCGTCCGAAAGGTAGTAGCCTCATCCGCCTTGATCGGGGTGCCCACCAGACTTGCAAGACGCATCAACAGGGGAATGCTCCAAAACCCAACCGGGAACTCGGGAAATCGGATCCAAACTGGGATGGCATTCAGAACTTCCCTCTCGCAACGCAGTTCTGGGGTCCACTCCTTGAGAATGATCAGTCGGCCGTCAAACGTCCAGGGGCCGCCTTGAAGGATCCTAGCGACATCCTCCGCCAGCCCGAACTTCACATAATAGAAGCCGTTCTCACGAGCATAGAACTCCATACTCCCCTTCGGCTTCCAGACTCTCGCTGCATAGCCCCGGATCTGCCCGTAGAAAGGCTTGTTGTCCAAGACATACAGAACGAGAGTATTTTCCCAGTAAGCTGTCACCTGCTGGATCTCCTCCGCAGGAAACACCCGCCCGGTAACCCCTCCCAACCTTGATCGGCGGGACGTACTCCATCGATGTGGGGGATTTCGGTCCCACCGGTTTGCAAATCTCGGCCCAGGACCGTCCAGCAGGCCGAGGGGGAGCCCCAATAGGCCTTTGGGCAATTACCGGGCGGGAAGTCCCAGGTCCCTGAACATCCAGATCCACTACCTTACTCTTCCCCTTAGCCGCCGCGGTCGCCTTCGGTCGCCAACCCATCGATCGCCCAGCAGACACCCCAGAACCCCGGCTGGGTCGAGACTCTGTCCCGTTCTGACGAATTTCGGGATGGCGATTCCGAGCCTGACCCTGTCCGCCACTCGTCTTCCCTCCGGTTTTCGCCACCCGACGGCGCGTAACCGTCGTCCACCCTCCCCCCTCCGACTGACTCCCCAGGGATCCGGACCCCGCTCCGAAAACGAAGTTCGGATCCAAAACATTCGACCCCTTCCCTGGGGGGACCGACTCCTTCCCCGAAGAGCCCCCCCCCCCCCCCCCCGCCGCCTGGGGGGTCGTCGACACCACCGAGGGGTCCGCCCGACCCCCCCCTGTGCTCCCGCCTCCCCTCCAGCCGCCGGGGGAAGCGCTGCCGCACGCGCGCGCGTGGGGGGGTCCGCCTGACCCCCCCGTTCTGGATCCCGCCCCCCCCCCCCAGCGCCGGGAGGGGGGCCGCTCGACTTGCCCAGGGCCCGCCTACCGCCGGCCAGGGGGTCCAGCGGTCGTGGGGGCGGCCCCTGGCCAAACCCTAGGTCCGCGCGCCGATCGCCCAAGGACCGCTCGTGCACCATCGAAAAAGTTTTAAAAAATGTTGTAGCCAAGTTTTGAACAAAGGACCTCTTAAATACAAGTCTAGCATTATAACCACTACACCACAATGTTTTTTTTTATACTACTCGGCCCCTGGCCCGTGGATACCACCCCACCCGTAGGAGCAAGTTGGGTAGATACAACGAGGCTCAAACCAAAATTGATCTACATGTAGACCAAAAAATAGTCTACCACTTGTATAAGAAAATATCAAAAAATATTCACTTTAGTGTATTAGTTTATTCATGCTTGCTTAGTTCGAAAATGGTATATGTAATCAATATCAAATTCCAAAGGAAAATATTAAGTAAACAGTAAAAAAGGAGCATAATGTGACAGATATATAAGAATTTGTTGAAAAACTTTTAGGTTGAAATTTTGGAAAGTGCTTTAATTGATAGACCAGACTGAACTAGGAAAGTTTTTTATTCCATTTTTCTCATATTGTCTCAATCTCAGAAAATCATAAATAACCAATATTATACTTGTAAATTATAAGTATTTAACAAAATTGAATTATGAACTTTTATTTTCTAACCCATATTTTTGATGGCTCAACAATGCAATAATAACAAGATGGGAGGGCCTGGCACTGCAAAAACGTTGGAGAGAAGATAATGAGACAAATTTTTAGGGTTTCTAGGGAGAAAAAAATGAGACATAAAATCTGTAGAAATAGAAAGAATAGGTTTGGGATGGATCCACCCTATATTTGGAACCAGGTAAATTGTTTCTGGAATCGCTCCACTGGGATTCGAACTCCTAACCACTCGGGCCGCATGCATCTCTCTTAACCACTAGACTAGAGCTTTTTTTTTTTTTTGGAATAAGGGTGAATTTATTCCTCGCATATAGCGGAAAAGGTATTAAAGTACAACATCACAACTTTTCATGCCCCAATAATACTATTATGGGGCCATTACAGATACATCGAATTCTATATTATGTAGAATTCCAATAGGGGGGTAGTCAAGCCCTCAAAGATACGTCTGTTCCGCTCCTTCCAGATGTGCCAAACAGACGCAGCAAGACGAACTATGGCTCTTCTAGCCCACCCCGGATCCTGTCCTCTGTGATCTCGGATCCAACTGAGAATGCTCCGAATATCCCGGTCCACCCCCACTCCTCTCAGCTGTGCACACTGCTCAGTCCAAATGTGTCAGGTCACCGGGCAACCAAAGAAGAGATGCCCCATAGATTCATCTTCATCATTACATAGCACACATTTGGCATCCGGGATCGGCATCCCAAACCGGAGGAGTCTGTCTCTCGTCATCAATCTACCCCGAAGAAGGCGATAAGCACATAGTTGCATTTTCCGTGCAACGTCCTTGCCCCAAATGAAGTCCACCTCCTCAGCCTGGTCGTGGTGGGTCCGAACCAAATCATAGCAGCTACGAAAGCAAAATAGACCTGACCCGCCCCCCGTACCTGGGCCGGCCCAGCTCCATGTATCCTCCGTCTGGCTAGCGTCAATGGTAATGAGGTGAATCTCTGCAGCAAGCTGGGCAGTAAATGGGTATCCCTCTGGCCTCCAAACTCCGTCTCTAATGATCCGGCTGCATGTGAGCCCCCTACCCGCTTCCCTGTCCAGCTGTCCTCCCAATATCTCGAGCAGGGATCTGGAACCCAACCAAGGATCTAGCCAAAGGTTGGTAGTCGTCCCATCCTTCATGCGCCTGCAGATAGCGGTCTGGAGCACCGGTCTAGAGCTCATCTGATATATATATATATATATATATATATATATATATATATATATATATATATATATAAAAATATATATATATATATATATATATATATATATATATATTTTATATATATATATATATATATATATATATATATATATATATATATATATATATATATAAAAAAAAAATATATATATATATATATGAAAAAAATTTCAATACATCCCATGTAAAAATTTGTATCGATACATCCCAAATCTGAATCATTGGATGTTGATCCAATGGTTCAGATTAAAGACGAAGTCAAAGTAACAAGTAAAGTCTAAGTAAACATCTTTCACAATTTCTAATGCATTTTCAATGCAATTGTTTGGGACGTATTGATACATCCCATGTATTGTAGAAGGACCATATATATATATATATATATATATATATATATATATATATATAATTGGAATGAATAATCCACTTCCCCGTGGGATCCTAATCGTTTTCCTTTTTATACAACATTCGGACTTGGCGCTTATTTTGTCGGTCTACCGGGACAATGTCATGATATAAAGGTACAATCCAACAAATATATGGTACGTTATGTGGATTTTCTGGAAGATTCGGGGATATTGATTTGCGTTAGAGAGAAATATGAGTCAAAGTGGAGATTGTTGGATTTGACACTTATTTGGTTTATTATTAGGAGAAAATTTTAATTTATTTCTTTTCGGAATAAGGGTTTAGATTAGTTTCTTGACATTTAGAAATACTGGATGACTAGTATTTGTTTTATGTTTAGTTAGGCTATAAATATATATATGCTGCTTTCGAGAAAAAGAAGTGAGAGAGGACAGATGTTGGCTTGGGTTCTTTTGAGTATTTGGTAAGAGTTATGAGTCATCTTAATCTTCTTTGAGTAATTAATGATTTTCTAGGTTTGTGTAATAATCTTCTACCTTAATCTTGTTATTAATTCTCGTTATCCGTCGTAACATAAAACTGGTGAGCTAAATAAAGGAGGAAGAGAGAAAAACCAAGGGACTAAAGGAAGAAATTGACATATTTGCTATCAAACCCAATAGACTTTAATAATGTAACAGTATAAAAGCTATCAAAAGCCAATTCATGATTGCAATTAACTTCACAACTTTTAGTAAATTATTACGATCTATGTTTCACGATAACTTATAATTTAATCAAATTATTATACAAGTTTCTGTTTTAGGTCATTCACATTTTTAATATACAATACGCATCCAATTAAGCATACCAAGATCCCCACCTATAATGTTGGCTTTAGGCAACTGCTAGTTTAATGACATTTCAAAACGTTCTTTCCCCAATATGTTATCCACGTCACGAATTACAACATGATTATTATTTTTAGTGCTTTTGTGAAGGATCACAGTAGCACATCAGCTGCTTTTAACCAATGCACAACCCTCTAAAAAGTAGAATATCAAGTAGCACTTGTCAACTTGCATATAGATGATTCTTAGACTAGACACTCTTTCACTAGGATTGGGATCCCTTAATGCCAATATCTCGTGATGCTCCTTAATGTCATGCTCAGTAATGTCAATATAGATGGGAGGGATGCACGAGATATTGGTCATTTCTCGTGGCCAGTATCTCGTGCAAACAAGGTTCGTGATATAGGATATCAGTTCCATACCAATTTGGGGTTTGCAAACCAAAAATCGGAAACCGGGAGATATAGTGGACATATTGGGCAATATTGACTCAATAATAAACAATAATTCACTTAATATATGAAGTGCATAACAAAATTAAAGCATTAATATAAATCTAGCAAGTATCATTAAATAATTCCAATAATAAACAACTCCAAATCATCCTTCAAAGTGATAATTACGGAAATTTTCGTATAAGATAATTATAAGTAAATTATGAATAAGATAAAAGGTTTGCGGAAATGCATAAGAAGAAATAAGTCAAGCCGTTAGTATTGGCGACATAAGTGCATGCACTCATGTCGCCAATAGTAATGGCGACATGAGCACATTTTTTTAGTAAATTGGAGAAATAAAAGAAAATTACGGCCATGTCGTGCATGCACTCATATCGCCTTTAGCAATGGCGATATGAGCACTATATCAAATTTGGACTCAGCTAATTCTTTTAAACATGGGCCCAAGTCGCCATTAGCACTGGCAACATTATTATTTTTTAAAAATAGACCAAGTCAACAATAGCTTTGGCGACATTGTACATGGCTAGTTTACTTGTTGGCATGCATTCGTCATTAGCATGCTGCTTTGCATTTGCATGCATTGTGAGTTGGCCATTGGCATGGTGGTTTGCATTTGCATGCATTGTGAGTTTGCATTTGCATTCTCATGTGTTTGCATCCATGGCATGGCTAGATTGCTAAGCAAACACTTTGCTACGTGTTTGTGCATCGTGGCTAAGCTTGTTTGTTGTACTCAGGTCATTAAATCTATTAGCGAAATGAGTGCATGCACTCATGTCGCCAATAGCATTGGCGACATGGTCACCAAGTCGCCATTACTTTTGGCGCTTTAATTGTATTTCTTTAGAAACTGCATAAATTTCAAAAGAAAATTATTAAACCAAAAAATAAATTATAGCGCTCAGGTCGCCATTGTTACTGGCGACATGAGTGCTTGCACTCAGGTCGCCATTGCTAATGGCGACCCATTACTTTTTTTTGTATTTGAGAAAACTAGTCATCTTATTTACAATTTAGTTATAATATATTATCTTATATTAAATTTTCTGAATAATTAAGTAAAATTATTCTCTATAAAATTCACAAAACATAATATTCAGAAGCACCTTCCAAAGAAAATTAAAAAAAATTCTAGTAAGCTAATAAAGATATCATTCATCCCCTCTTTATTCTCCAAAGCCAAGTTTATTCTTTTTCAGTATGAGATGTATGTGTTCTTTCTTCCTTCAAGTATTTTTCTTCTTCTTCTTCTTCCCTTATTCTCTATTTTCTCGAACGGGTTCAACAAAGGGACACAAATATGATCGGTTTTAGGGTTGAGAGGAAAAAAAAAAACTTATTGGGTTAACCCGCAAATAAGAAAAAATAGATAATTTTCTATTGAGTTCAAACACAAAAACTTAACCTTTCTACAGGTTAAACCGGCTGGTATACCGATGTTATACCTTTCAAATATCGGTTGTTATACCGGTCAAACCGATCAATATATTTTTGAACCGGTTTTTCTTTCTCGAACACCCAAACAGTATCAGTTTCTCCTCAAAACCGGAACATCGGTCGTAACGGCATATATCCAGAGCACTGCGTGCAGATATGCCAATATCTTATGCATTCTTCCATAATTGATTGGCATTAGGAGACATCACGAGATATTGGTATTAGGGGATCTTAATTCCTTTCAGTAAGATCATCATCAGAAAAATTTAATCGAAACAATTCTTAAGATGTTGAATTCAATGATCTTTCAAGAAGGACCAAAGTTAAAATTTACACAATATTTGAAGAAATATGAATGAAAAATAAACTATAAGTAGCAGAATATGTAGATTTCCATGTTTCTAATAACATGCATACACACTAGTTTGCACTAAGAGTGCTTGCACCGTTGAGCAAAGCCAGCATCTTGAATAAGTTTGTTCTACATTTCACATGATATACTACCATTACCAATAACATAATATATACGACAAGTAGTAATGCTTGTAGTAGTAGAGATAATAGTGAAAGTCTTACCAAAGACCAAATGAATGTCGCCATTTCAAAGGCATTCTGGAGGCAATAAAAGAAATTTTAGGATAATATAACACTAAATTGCCAAATTGTAAAAGCCATTGCTTAAGGACCCTAGCAAGAATGCATGTATCACCTGAAAAGAAATAAATTGTATCAGCCACAACAAGATTTCTGGTTTCCTAAACCAAAAGAGATCATCACGTGGCTTTAGTTGACTCCCAACACACTGGTCTGCTGCTTCAACTTCAAGAGCTAATTGAGCAACAACATGTTGAAGTTTCGTACCCACAAGCATGAGCAGCTGTCATATATATACATGTATATATTCAGACAAATATAATAAGAAAGACAAGAATAAACATTCCCTGGTTCTGAAACATCAAGAATTACATAAGAAAGCATCTCTTACATTTTTCAGAAGATGCTGAAAAACAAATACTTACAATAGCAGGGACAAAAGATAACCAGAAGTAGATATTTAACCCTGAAATAAAAAGGAGGAAATGTTCGAAATAAAGGAAGAAAAGTTCTGCATCAACTGAAAACAAATGTCCAGGAATAATATAATACATACCGTGAATATTTACGAAAATGCACAATACGGCATAAACCCAAAGTGGCCAGCTGCAACATCAATAAAAAGATATATTAATTAATTGTGAAATAAAGCAATGGCATCAGTAATAGCAGCAATCACATTAAATTTATAGGAAAGTTGTCTGCATTAATATGGAAGAAGAAATTCGTAACGGAAAATGAAACAGTATCAGTTCCTAATTAATGTTTGGAGATAAATATCGTGTTTCCAGTCCAAGTGATCGTAATTCCAAAGGAGCCAGTGCAGAATGTATACAGACGAAGTTAGGACTTAATTTTCTAGGGTTTTGGTAGTATTCTTGTCTTTTAGTTGTATTCCTCTGACATAAATAAGAATGACTCCCCAATTGGGGAGGTAAGCTGGATTTTTTTTCCTGTTGAGTTGTGCTCCTCTTCGAACTGAGGTTAATCACCATCCCCTCTCCAATTCCTCAATATCACAAGCCTACTACCGCATAAACAACATAGTCTCAGAGCCATATGAGTTAGTATCTTATGATATGTGATATGTATCTTATGATATGATATGATATACTACCATTTCGTTACATTTCAGTTGATCTGATATGATACATATAGGTTGATAGGGTCTTTTCACTTGAGTCATAATGTATACTTAAGAATATGGATTATGAAACTGGATAGACTCAAGGTTGTAAAAGTTTAGGCGGTAGTCGGACGGGCACCGGGCGCCTAGTGCCTAATTCCGCCTAGGCGCCAACTAGCGTCTAGGTGCCCCATGACTGCCTAGCGCCTGACGCCGCCTAGAACCGATTTCTAGAACAGTGGATAGACTTGCAAAGCTGAAATAAACAAAAAAAAAAGAGAAAATTTTATTAACTCATATTCCTATATGAATTTAGAAGTAGAGACCAAACTCCTAAAGTTAATGTATTATATGATACACGATACGATACACGATACAACAAATAAATGAGATAGGTATCGTGGGTTGACAAACTAGGCCATATGTATTAGGGCCAAACTGACGATCAACAAAGGGAAATGCAGCTAGTGACATAAAAAGGATGTACCATCTCTCGGTCTGAAGATCTTGGATGCTCCCTCTGTGCATGAGGCAGAAGATAAAGAAGATTATCTTTCATGGAAAAAGAGTGGTTCGATGGATTTAGATTTTTTTTTTCCCTTTTACATGAAAAAGGTATCTTTTGCGTTATTAGTGTGCAATCCTGTAAGGGGAAAAGGTAATACCCTCTATTGGTGTATTATCTAGTTAAGGGTAAAAACGAGATCCCCTTTTACCAGTGTGAGATATGATAAAGTGGACAAGAGAAGATCCCTTTCTCGGTGCGTGATCACCAAGAAGGGAAGAAGCAGAGCCCTTTGTCCGTAACTCATCCACTGAGAGAAGAGGGGGGGGGGGGGGGGGGGGGGGGGGAGAAAAAAAAGAAAGGACTCGATCATGAAGGTGGGTGGGGGCAGTCATGGTAGGAGGTTTCTGCAAATCGACTTGCAGGCTCAAATGATAACTTTCTGGTGAATAGAGAGAGGGGGGGTGCTAGAATGTGGCCTTCCAGTAAGAGGAGTTTGGCCTTGTGTTAGTAGTAGGGAAAAAAAAAACATTGGCACCAATTATTCGTTCCAGACGTCAACTGCAGCTTACCTTGTGAGAGTTAGTGTTCGAGTTGGGCTGTGGATTGGCAAAGTGACGGGTTTGTTGCATTGTTTGGATATTTTCCCCTGTTAGGATTGGATAATGGTTTCCAATTTGGATTGGGACTTGTTGATAAGTCCTAGTCATATAAGGACTTATTGGAAGTTATCCAATTAAAACAATATAAGAATACTACTATTGTGTGTGTGTATATATATTTTGAAGAAGGTAATTTTTTGTCATGACCGCTCCCACCGGGATTCAAATACCGCCCTCTCGGGTCTTATGTCTACCCTCTAGCCACTTGAGCTACCAAGTCTTGAGTCTCTTGACTACACACACACACACACAATAGGAGTAGTCTTATATATAATGGGTTATTTATACTAACCTCTCCTATATTTCTATGTTTTATGGTTATTACACGGACCTCCCTTGTGCTTTATGTTTTATTTCCAAAATAAGGGAGGGTCCGTGTAATAACCGTAAAACATAGGAGAGATTAATGTAAATAATCATATATTTATTTATTTATTTTTTGTAAATAATCATATATATATATATATATATATATATATATATATATGAAACAAGATGCCAATGACCTCTAGCTCAGTGATTAGAGTGAGGCACATCCCCCAAGAGGTTGCAGGTTCGAGCAACGGGAAAAGCACATTTAATTTTTGTGGAGGAATTAATGTCAAAGCAACAGAGTGCATGCCAGTTGCGGGTGCAATACAAGTGCAGTGCAGGTGCGGGCCTTCGGAATCGAAGTGTGGCCTTCTGGTCGAGTTTGTAGGTCTTCGAACCAGGAGTCTGTAACAAAATAACCTCTTTCATATATATATATATATATATATATAAGATAACTAGTATTAATCGAAACAAAATCCGACTACAAACTCAAAAAACCTAATTCTCTTCCTAATACCCTACGGCTCAGGTATCTGAATTACAACTCAAACATGAACGAAAGCTAACTATCTAAAACACTAACGGAAATGGTTGTCACGTCCCGATTACGAAGAATCGATAGTCCTCCCCCGGGCGTGATACCGTGCAAACCTAAGTTGCGTTCGCATAAGGCATAGTCATAAGGTTATCCGAAACACAACATCTAATAGAGTACGCAGAGAAATTGAACAACACATTTGAAACATAAGAAACTGTTCTTTTTATTGATAATAAATATCATTTACAAGACTCTAGTACAATAATTGCCGTGCGGGCTTACAACTTGACTCGACTTACAAAATGAACGCTAATGAGATAGTCGTTCCATACATTACATCCCCTTTTATACAACCAAGACATTTGAAACACCTGCTATCATGGGGAGTCGAGCCATCTTTCTTTGGAATGAAATGCGGAGTCTTCAAAAGGATTGAAATAAGCCTTCGGCACACGAACGAGGCTTCAAAACAAGCTAGCGATGCCTTCAGCTAAGTGGCACGTCCTTTTTTATTCGGAGCGCCTGTGGAGAGCGAGGATCAGTACATTGTCGTGTACTGGTGGGTGACTAATTAAAATTCCAATCTTTTATTTGATTTAAGAAGTTATATGATATAGTTAGAGATCTTTCTAGCCATTCTAGTAAATTTTATGAAAGAACTCAGTAGACATAATCAATGTAAACTACCACGAAACTTACCCACGGCAGAGCGCGTTGCAGCATGAACTTACCATGTTCTTTTCTGTCAATTGTTATCATAGCTAACAGAAATTTCATGTATTTTATGTAATGTCACTGGCAAATCTGGCCATCCTAGACGTTATAGCTTGGTTTAGATGGCGACCTTTACAGCGCGGTTGCGAACCCGTTGGAAGTTTTCCGAATGATCCGTGCTAACACCTAGCACAGCTATCCAGGTTCCTCCTAGGCCGAATCGGTCTCGTGGCCTCCGGATACCGTTCGAGGAACCTAACCCTTGTGCACAAGTTGTCCATAACCGTGCAAGGCTAACTTACTTACCCAAGCATGGTCTACAAACATCGTGAGACTTAACCCATTTCAATGTGTCCTACCTTACCATTGCGACATTTATTCAAGCATCAATATTTGTGTAACACAATTCTATGACATATATGTAAAAGCAAGCATGTAATAGTTCTACGAATTGTGTATGCAAGTAAAACACACAACAGTTCTATGAAAATAAGCCTTTGTGTCCGTGCATCTACAGCTAACATTTCGTTCGCATTTATAGCATCAATTGGTTTAAGACAAGAAGGTCAAAAGGGAAAGAAGGGTCAGTCACTCACCTTGATTCACTTGAGGCGAGAGAAAAAAAGTTGGTTGCGCTAGACGGCGCCTACGCGATCACCTGAAATCACATAGGCAACAGATCAGCACTTTACTCTTCTATTCCGAATTCGATATGAAATGCGAAGTTCGAAAAATGCAAGCAACGAAATCCATCGAAAACATTCACGAAAATGCAATTCAGAAAAACCAAAGTCAAAGAAGCAAGTGCGGCATGAAAAACAGAGCAACGGGAGATCTCTCCCGACTCAGCCGCAAAGTCCATCCTCGAGACATAATCCGCTGAATATAGGACTTGATTCCGAAGAAGTCATTCCATAACGAGGAAAGGATCTTGATTCAACCGTTCCCAACCAATCGATAGCGACAGTGTTTCATAATCGCGTTCCCCGCATCGCAACGGAGAACGGAGCAGGATGTTGGGACGGGGCACTACAATGGCTACCCTTGTTTATTCCGGAGGTGGGGGGGGGGGGTATGGCATGTACCTAGCATCATTTTGAAATCCCACTCACTTCTCTATACTTCACTTTTTTTCCATCTCTCTCTTTCTATAGAGGATTAATCAAAGCTAGTCCCCCACTAGTTACATTGAAGATATTTTGCACAAGTACCATCTTTGCATCATCCTTGCCATTGAGATCATCTGCGGCAAGTTGTAGTAGCCTTCAATGTCTTCATGCTAAGCGTTGCATGTTGCTCCAGTAGATCATTGCCTCCCGACTCACCACGGACCCTTGCACCTGCTCCTTCCTGCCCATGCTCATTTACTGTTGAGACTTGAAGTTATTTTATTGTGAATGGAATAACAACATATATATAGGAGAGGCTAGCCTCCTCTCCTATCATTCTAGCCAATGTGGGACTAAAGTCCAATAACACTATATATATCAACACTCCCCCTCAAGGTGGGCGAAAGATATTCACTAAGCCCATCTTGTCACATCCTCTCATCATGTTGATAGAACTAAGCCCCTTTGTCAGTCCGTCTGCTACCTGATCTTTGGTTGGAACATAGCCCAGCTCTAGTTCTCCTTTATCCAGTTTTTCTTTGATGAAGAATCTGTCAATCTCAATATGTTTGGTCCTGTCATGCTGCACTGGATTGTTGGCAATATTAATAGCTGACTGGTTGTCACACCATAGCTTCATCTTTGCTCCCTGGTCCAGCTTTAGCTCCGTCAGCATATTCTTCAACCACAACAGTTCTGTGACTCCCAAGGCCATAGCTCTATACTCTGCTTCAGCTGTTGATCTGGCCACTACTGACTGCTTCTTACTCCTCCAAGAGACCAAGTTGCCTCCTACAAATATGCAGTATCCCGATGTGGATCTCCTGTCGTCAGCACAGCTAGCCCAGTCAGAATCACAATAGCCCTCAATGCCTACATGATTATTTCTTCTGAAGATCAGTCCCTTCCCGGGGGCTCCCTTCAAGTACCTCAGAATCTGGTACACTGCGTCCATGTGACCCTTCCGGGGGTCATGCATGTAGCGGCTTACTACACTTACCGCAAAGCTGATATCAGGTCGAGTGTGGCTTAAGTAGATTAACTTGCCCACCAATCTCTGATATCTATCCCGGTCAACTGGTTCTCCAGCTTCAGCATCCAGTTTAAACTTCTGGTCTATCGGTGTCGTAGCTGGTTTACATCCCATCATCCCTGTTTCCGTAAGCAGGTCCAGTGCGTACTTCCTTTGAGAAAGAACGATTCCCTCATTATCTCGAGCAATCTCAATCCCAAGGAAGTATCGAAGAGGGCCAAGATCTTTCACCTCGAACTCCTTGCCAAGTTTTACTTTGAGTTGGGCGATCTCCTGCTCATCATTGCCTGTGATAATCATATCATCTACATATACTGCAAGCATGGTGATATGGCCTCCACTCCGTCTGAAGAAGACAGTGTGATCAGCATTGATCTGCTGATATCCCATCCCTATCATTGCTCTCCTGAACCTGTCAAACCATGCCCGAGGAGACTGCTTCAGTCCATAGAGAGACTTCTTCAGTCTGCAGACCTTGCCTTCTGTCTGTTTTGTGCCGAATCCTGGTGGTATCTCCATGTACACCTCCTCTACTAGATCTCCATGAAGAAATGCATTCTTCACATCCAGTTGGTGTAGCTTCCACCCTCCATTGGCTGCCAGGGAGATCAAGGTCCTGACAGTGCTCATCTTCGCCACTGGTGCAAAGGTCTCGTCATAGTCGATGCCGTACGTCTGACTGTATCCTTTTGCCACCAGTCGAGCTTTATAGCGCTCAACCTGTCCATCTGGGTTCTGTTTCACAGTAAAAACCCATTTACATCCAACTGCTCTTTTCCCTTCTGGCAGTCTCACCAGCTCCCAAGTGTGATTCTTCTCAAGAGCTTCCAACTCCTCGTGCATTGCCGCTTTCCACTTTGGATCGTTCTTGGCAACCTGCCAATTGTTAGGTACAGTAATACTATCCAAAGATGCTATAAATGCTCCATGAGAAGAAGATATATGATCATAAGAAACAAACTTAGCAAGATCCCAACCATATCTGTCCGGAGGATTTCCCGCATTGCTGCGAGTAGTCCTTCGTGTAGGTAGTGGTATGGGAGACATCGGAGGAACGATATCACCTGAGGAGGGTGGTGGTGTAGATGAGGAGGATGGTGGTATAGGTGTCTCAGGAGTTGGGACAGGCGCAGGCAAGGGACTTGGCACTGACACTGTAGGTACTGGTCCTGTAGTCTGCTTGTTGTTTCTCCTGTTGTAGGTCAGTAACTCCCCCTGAGCCGTAGGTGTAACACTTCTCGTCTCCTCCCTCTGTTCCGCTTCACCTTCATGTTCCTCCTCAACCGTGTCTCTATGCCAAACTTCTAAATCGGTTACCACCAGATTCTCCAAGTTCTCTATCTCTCCCTCTCGCCTTATACTTGTAGTATGAGGCGTGTTATACGAAGTTCCATCCTGGCGGTAATATGGCTCATGCTCCCGGAAGTGGACGTCCATACTAACAAATTTCTTCTTCTCTACTGGACTCCAGCATACATACCCCTTCTGAGTTGCTGAGTAGCCCACGAAGATGCACTTGACTGCTCTAGGGTCAAGTTTTCCAACGAATGGTCTGTTGTCCTTCACAAAACACACACATCCAAACACCTTTAGTGGAAGTATTCCACTATTATTACCTTGTAATACTTCACATGGAGACTTCCATCCCAGGACTTTTGAAGGCATCCTGTTTATAAGTTGAGCTGCTGTCAACACCGCATATCCCCATAGGTGTTGTGGGACATTCATGTCGATCATCATACTTCTTGCGGTCTCCAGAAGATGTCGGTTCTTCCTTTCTGCTACTCCATTTTGTGCTGGTGTATATGCACAAGAGGTCTGATGCTGTATTCCATGTGCTGACAAGTACTCTGCAAGTGTCCTATTGGTATACTCCGTCCCATTGTCAGATCTCAGTATCTTCACCATTGCATTATACTGAGTCTGGACATATTTATGAAAGTCCCGAAAACAAGCAAATACATCACTTTTGTTCTTCATCAAATACAGCCAGGTGACACGAGATGCACAATCGATAAACGAAACAAAATACTTATACCCATTCATAGTGTTAGTAGTACATGGGCCCCAAACATCAGAATGAACTACCTCAAAGACTGAAGAACTCTTATGACCATTTCCAACATATGAACTCCTAGTAAGTTTTCCTAACTCACATGCATCACATACTAATTTTCTTTTATTTGATTTTGCATACATATCTGGATACAACTTATTTAGAGTATCAAAGGAAGAATGCCCCATCCTCCTATGATGAAGTATCAAAGTGTCTTCAGTCCTCTGCTGCAGCTCCTCCATTCCAGCCTTCTCTGCCATAGACACCAATGCTGAGTCCAGTCCGTCTTGATCTAGGTACCACAGTCCATCATGCCAAGTGCCAGTCCCAAGTCTTCGTCCCGTCCCTTTCTCCTGGAAGATCACCTTAGGAATATCAAAAGAAACAATGCATTTTAGTTGGAGAATTATAGAACTAATAGACAAGAGACTGACTGGAAAGGATGGAGCATGCAAAACATTGGATAACCTTACTGAACCCGTACAATTAACAGTACCCTTACCGACCACTGGTTGGAAAGTACCATCCGCAGTCTGAATGGTGTCTGTCGATGCTAGGTGAGTGTACGAGGAAAACTTACTAGCATTTCCGGTCACATGCCGAGATGCTCCTGAGTCGATAATCCAGTCTGACATTTTAAGGGAAGACATAGATGCAAGAGCGTGAGACTCGTCAGTACCTTCTGATGGATGGACATACATAGCGGCGTTGCCTCTGAAGAATGGAGTGGATGCCTCCTCTGCTCCACTTCTCCTGTCTCCTTCGATTGACGCTTTTTGCTTTCTCTCCAGCAGGTCCAGTAGCGCTTGATCCTCCTCAGTAAAGGCGCCGCCAGCTCCTCCATTCCCATCTGCCACCAGCAGGTTTGTCCGATAGCCTCCTCGACCACCTCGTCGGCCTCCTCGACCACGTCCACGTCCAGCATATCCTCGTCCACGTCCACCACCTGAGTCTCCCTCCTTAGGTGGTTTGGTACAAGCATATCGATGGTGGCCCATCTCCCCACAGTTGTAGCACTGCCGATTCTGTTGCCAGAGCTCTCCCTTGGATCCTGTATCCCCCGAACCGGTAGCTGCTAGTGCTGACTTCACTTCGGGTAAAGCACCTGTCGATGATGCGCCTGTCCCTGTCTGTAATCTGATCCGCGTCTCCTCCTGAATCATGGCTGAGATAGCCTCCTCGAGACTAGGGATCTCTGGCTGGGCGAGGAGTAAGGCTGTCCTCTGTGTGAATGCTGCAGTCAGTCCCTTAAGGAATTTCATCGTCCTCTCCTGCAGACACACCTGTCTCTCCTTGCACTTTGGGTCCCCGCAGCTTGCCCGTTTGGAATGGTGATCATAATCCAGCCAGAGACGTTCCAACTCCGTAGCGTACTCCTGCACCGTCTTCTCGCCTTGTACGGTGTCGTCGATCTCCCCTTTTATCTGGAAGATCCGTAGATTGTTACCTATGCCATCATAGGTTCTTCTCAATTTCTCCCATACGTCTTTCACCATCTCAATGCCATCTACTGTGGAAGCAATAGACTGGACTAAGGAGTTGAGAAGCCAGATATAAATCACCATATGAGTGGATTTCCACTCGTCGCGTCCTGTCGAGCCCTCTTTCGGCTCTGTCTTCTCGCCTGTCAAGAATCCCTCCAGGTTCTTACCTGCAAGGGTTCTTCTCACCCGCCGTGACCAACTCAAATAGGTGGCTGGTCCATCCAACTTCAGATCGATGGAGGGTAGTTCCAACTTTGGCGGTGCTCGTGTCGTGCTTTCACCAGCCGACACCTTTATCAACTTCAGCAATGTCGCCACATCGTCAGCATCCAGCTTCTTGAGAATCTCCTCCATCGATGCTTCTTCTCGATCACTTCACACTTGCTCCACGACTCACGCTCGTCCTCGCCGTCCTCTCCTAAATCCGAATATGTCTGATTTCATCGGATCTAGGGATTATAGGCATCTCCTTGAGATTGATCTCAAGAACGAGCGTGAATCTTGTACCCGCAATAGCGGTACAATGAATCTTGCAGCCGCAAAAGCGGTACAGCAACTTTCAGGCTGACCTACAGCGTAGGTGCCCTAATTCAGGCTGACCTACAGCGTAGGTGCCCTAAAAGTGGTGTGCTCGGAGGCAACCACGGCAGCAGCAGCAGCAGTTGCAGCCGCAACAGCGGCACAGCAACGGCAGCAGCGCGGCAGCGGCGGCGGCGGCGCGGCAGCTGCAGCAGCAGCAGCAGCGGGGCGGCGCTGCAGCTGTGGTGGCAGCGGCAGCAGCTGCAGCGGCAGCGGGCGGCAGCGGCGGCGTGGAAGAAGGAAAAGAGGATGAGATTAGGGTTAGGGTTTGTGTGGAGGAGGGGTCTCTGACGGTATTCTAAGCAATTTTAGGCTCTGATACCATGTTGAGACTTGAAGTTATTTTATTGTGAATGGAATAACAACATATATATAGGAGAGGCTAGCCTCCTCTCCTATCATTCTAGCCAATGTGGGACTAAAGCCCAATAACACTATATATATCAACATTTACAATGGTAGAAGACAAGATGTCATGATCACCGATATGTAAGCCAACATAGAAGGCCCAATCAAGAAACTAGAACCAAATCTTGACTTACTTGGACATTCCATTCCCTCGATGGTCCTTCGAGTCTGGGAAATCTCATGAACTACAGGAGACTGCTTCGTCACAAAATTAGTTATTGGTTGCTTATCAATGTCCTCTTGTTGAGGTAGACAGTCTCCCTATCACGGTCGGTATCCATAGCTTCTCCGTTTGATGTACCGAGAAGACTGTCCGAGCATTGAGCATCATGATATCTGAAGCTATAGCATTTGGTACATCAGACTAGCACCCACTCATACTCAACCGGCGTCTTGCATGAACGTCTCCTGTGACGCCAACTGAACCTGAACTTTGCTCGACAAGTCATCAACTGAATCCACTTCGGCAAAACACGAACAAAAGCAAGTTGTTGTCGTTGTCGTTGCACCATAGGAAGATCCGTCCTCAGCTGGTTACCAATGAGGGTCGCCATTTTTAATATGGTTGGGGCATTCCAAAAACATTCCAAAACAGCGGTGGCAGTCAATCCATATCAGAACTTTAGAAAGATGATCTCTCTCAAAGCTTATCAAGGGATCATACCCTGCAGGATGGCCAACTCCATTGAAATGTCCATGGATCTCCTTCCAATACACTATTAAGATCATCCTCAAGTTCAAACTTGAAAAATGAAAAACACATTCTCTCGAGAGAATATGTTCATGGCTCGCGTCGGCTGCCATATTCGTCATGCAAGAGCGTTCACTACCCCGTAATGTAGCCCCGCGCCCACAAGATACATAACAACGGAGTTCTTCGCCACATCATTATCGGAGATATCTGTCGTATTCTCTCCGTTCACTATGGTCTGCTCGACATATTGCAAGACTGTGAGATCCTACACTTGGTACTGCGCGCAGATGGGCACTCAAAAGATAGTCTCTTGAATGGAGAAGAGTGCTAACTCGGAGGCTTTCTCCAACCTCTGTAAATGGCCTTGACCGATTCTCCTCTTTGAGAGGGGCCTGGTTGCGGTGAGGATGCACCTCCAGTTGGACCACTTGCAGATGAGGCCATACTCGTACCTCATGTCATGACTCGCGGGCACAGACCACCTGTCCCCTGCATCTCATGACCAAAACCTGGAGTCGACCCTTGGCTATGCGGCTATGCCCACTGACTCGGCCCATCGCTCCTCACGGGGCCGACGTTCCCCTATTAGACCGAGGGAGGAGGTCCTAGCATATCCGAGGAAGCCCTCGCAAATCCAATTGCTTCCCTCTCGGCATGTATGTCACTGTGGACATGCTACCCCTATCGCCAGATTTTTTTTTTTTTTTGGAAGGGGTGGGGGCCTCTCCCGGGAGGAGGCAATATCCTATACGAGGCCTTTGAAGAGCCAAAAGTACCTAGCTCTTTCCTATCCAAGGGAAGGGGCTTCCCATCTCTGCCGCCATCAAATATTTGGATTCCAGGTGGAAGCCTAGATCCCGCCGCCCCCTCTCTAGGACCACTCAATTCTCTTATATACCACTCAATTCTCTTATATATATATATATATATATATATATATATATAAGGAACTCTAGCTCAAGTAATTAGAGTGAAGCATATCTCCCCAGAGGTTGCAGGTTCGAGTAACGGGGAAGCACATTTTATTCCCTGTGGAGGAATTAATGTGAAGGAAACCAGAGTGCAGGCCGGTTGAGAGTGTGGTGTTGACCTTCGGGCTGGAGTGTGGCCTTCAGGTCGAGTTTGTAGGCCTTCGGGCCAGGAGTCTGTAACACAATTACCTCTTCAATATATATATATATATATATATATATATATATATATATATAGTGTTGTGGAGCTTTGAGGTGTGCTTGTGTGGATATGGAATAAAAAGAAGTTTCTCGGTTTATTCGAAATTTTCAGAGTTCTCAGATTCTTGGAGTCTTTCTTAACCGTTGCTCTCAGATTTTTTCTGGGCAAATTCTTTCTTGTAATTTCTAGTAGTTCCTTGGGTTACTCTTGAACCGGAGGTTTAGTAGATCTAATGGATTAAAACTATTGAAGGATGTCTCCGTTGAATGAATATCAATTATCAAATATATTTTTACTTGCTTCAAAATTGTGCTTTTACTTTTTAGTTACTTTTAACTTTCATGTCAAAGCCTCTTGGCTCAATATAAAGCAAAAAATTTGTATCTAAATTAAAAATTAAAAAATAATTATCATAGTAGGTCTAAAACTCCTCGTACGCTAGTATGCATTGGGTCGACAATAATTAATAAGATTTGCATGTGGCAATATCAGATAAATGATTGTGACTCCTGGACTTTGGAATTGCAGTAGGCATCCAATCAAAGAAGGCCAAACCAAAAGAACCTATTAAGCTTAGAATCTTGTATAGTAACTCTATAATCTTTGCATGTACCTGATACCAATACTTGCACTGAATTCGTCTTCCATGCTTCGAACAATGTATTTATGAAAATTATAAGAAGCTGGCAATCTGTGCTTCTGAAAATGAGAGCACACTGTTAGTGATTCTGAAAACAAAATGACTTTATGATGACTACTCTAAAGTTTAAATTATACAACGGTTGACTTGTCATTTACACTATGGTATTTTGTATTATGCAAGTGCCTTGTGAAGCTAGCTTCCTAAATAGCTCAACATATGGTCCATTTTGTTGGATACACAGACCTTGTAATTCCTCCATGCACAATGTTTCAAGATATGAATAGTGTATCTATTGAAGATGCTAGGCATAACAACTAAGAGCCAACACTAGCTTGTAAATACTTCATTGGTTGATGGAACAAAGTCGCTCATCCTCGTGAATGTCCTAACTTTTGACCAAATGAAGACTCGCTACTTACTACATTATTCAGGTAGCAAACACTCGTTTCACATGACTGAAACAAAAGGGTCGAATTATCTACAGCAATTTGAAGAAATTATACTGTAACCATGTGACAGACAAACAAATATGTTCATCAACATATTTATGGTTATGAACATAAAAAAACAAAATAATGATTAAGTGGTGATGAGTAAGTGACAAAACTATCTGCGCGCTATCTTGAGCTATCTAGTCATGCAAGCATTCTCAATTTGCAACTTCACAGAATGATGGTAACCTACAAAGAGGTGATGCAGTCTAATGCTTCAAACATCCAAGTGGCAAATTAGAGACTCACTGTGATGAAACCCAGACGTAGTGCCATGTAATCCGACTTTGCTATAGAACCCTTGAACTGACGTACAAAGCAGAGCTGGACATCATATGAACTTCCAATGTCAGACACGTGAAATTTTTCAGATTATAATAAAATACGGCTTTAATTTGTAGAGCTCAAATATTCTGGCATCCTTGTCAAGAATATTTGTGCATTTTTTTCAACTAATCTGAAACCTCACCATCCAAATAAGAAACCTGCTCTTGCTCCATGGATGAGATGCATGGTGGAAAACAAAGGTGGATTGCCTCCTCAACATTTTACTCCTCTTTGCTAAAGAAAAAGTTCATTAATATCAAGATAAATGTTGGAAGATGACTAAATAGCAGCACAAATTTTACACAAACCCATAGAAGCATCCAGTAGAAAGTATGTGGATATTTTAGTTGCCAACGTATTTGAAGATTTTAAAGTAATGACATAAATCTGACATAACCTTTGTTGCAGGGACGTGGGATAATGGTGTTCATATCTGAGTCGTGTATGTACTACATACACATGCAAACATAGGTGACTACATATGTACCTATTTGAAAATGCATCTTGTATCTGTACTTGTGTACATTCGTGCAACCTAGACAAAAAAACACTGTAGAAGTATCGACTAAGATATGTGGATATTTAAGTTGCCAATGTTAATTGGATCCCTAGAACTGGCTATTTTGAGGGAGAGCAAATCATGAGCAAGTAAAAATACAAGGATGTGCAATAATGAAAACTAAAAAGAATGTCAAATATCTAAAGTGTGTGTTTGTCCTAGCTAGGTTGCACAAAACGTTCCACATTCAGTCTTTATTCTTCGAGGAGGTGAGAAATAATTGGAAAGGTTTCAGGGTTAGCATTGGGGATTAACGTCATGCAGTTCTAATATGACAAATTGGTGCATAAGTCTATACTAGAAAAGAAGTAAAAAGTAGTACATAAAGTTTATATAGGATCCACCACCAGAATTTGTTATTGTGAAAATTGAACTCCGATATTAACTAGAATCATGTACCTTGCAAATCTTCGGTACTTATTGGATCCACTAATATTTCCCATTTCCTCCAACTATATATCTGCAAACCAGAAAGCAAAAAGCTTAAATCTCTACCGACAGAAACAATGAGCTAGTAATGCAATCCAAACATTTGCAACTAACCTTAATCATAGACAAAACAACCGTGAGGAAGCTATACAACACATGAGTAATCCCAAGAATAAACAAGAAGCGGTGGAGCTGCTCCAATCCCTCATACGAAACAAACGGTTCGTAATCCTGCAATCAAAGATCGCGAACAATATCAGGCAAAAAAAAGTATAAGGTAGGAGATTTTACACACATACTCCAAAACGAAAAGTTGAAGAAGGATTTATGCATATAAGTCTAGTAAAACTATCTTATTTTACAAAAAGTTCCCCAAATCTCGATATTTGCTTAGAAACCTCTCAAGAAATAAGAAGTGTGAGTTATGAATTTTCCTCCATCTTTGTTAGTCAAAAAAAAAAGACTTGGATTAATAGCATCAAAATACTATAATGCTCTCCCCACCTCTCCTTCCTCTACCTCCTCCCGCCGCACGAGAACCATGGACGGACTTAAAGCATGGGCTTGGTCATGGTTCCCCATAAGTTCCGAAAACGTTCTTAAGTTGCAACATAATTTCAAAACAAAAAATCTGAAAGATTTAGTTTGGAACAAAGTTTGGTACAATGGAGTTAGGTTTATTTTGTAGTTTGGAGATTACAAACCGGGGAGTTACGACGAAACTCCATCGACAAAACTAGAGTTTTATTCAAGTAATCAGGTGTATGGGAGTTTGAAGTTAAATATTTGAGTTTTACAAAAAAAAGCACAAATTGGAATTTAAAATGGAGTTCCATAAAAAAGGACGGAATTGGAGTTTAGAATGTAGTTTCATAAAAATGAATCAGATTGGAGTTTTGTCTAAAGTCCACTTTTTGGAGTTGACATGGAGTTCTTTTTTACTCCAAAAGCACTCCCCAATGCACCACAGTTTCGATTTTTTTTTAGTTTGGAGGGCTAACACCATCAAACCCTAACTTTCTTTTACAAACGCACCCTCATTAGCATATTAAGATTAGGGTTAGTGTTGATGGGAACGGAGCTCAGAACCTAGCAGAATAAATATCGTTCATGACCGGAAAAAAATCTGTGAGTACTGAACTAATAATTGCAGGAAAAAATCCATAAAACCCAAAAACATGCATAGTCGGACGTCAGAGGGACTAGGCGGGCACCTAAGGGGGCATCGGACGGGCACCCTAGCGCCTAGGTGACCGCTTTTAGAACAGAGATTGCAACCAACCAGTAACATGTCGAATGACAAAGTCATCCTTGGCAAAGTGCTTCGTAAATACACAGTAATCCAACATCGTCTTGGCATAACCATGCTCCCCCGTAAATGACTCGAACTTCATTTACCATTGTCGCAGAGCATACTTCAAACAATAGAAACTTTTCTTGAACCCGATCTAAAGAACCATTTATCATCTAACTTTCAAATCTATACCATGTTGAAGTGAATGTATGGGACATGGTGAGCTGTTCTGAGAACTAAAGTAGGTCATATATTGGTTTTCAAGTGAACGTCTCTAATTGTAACCGTCTTCGACACATTATCGTTGTCCACCTTTAGCTAGAGGTGCAACTCGGACGGGCTAAATTTGAGCCCAATCGGATAAACCAGTTAATGGGTTAGGTTAGGATTGAAGATACTGTCACGATCC
This sequence comes from Iris pallida, assembly GCA_029216955.1. NCBI lineage: Eukaryota > Viridiplantae > Streptophyta > Magnoliopsida > Asparagales > Iridaceae > Iris > Iris pallida. The sequence goes on from JANAVB010040417.1 coordinate 8,429,104, forward strand.
GCACCCTGTTTAGGGGCACGAGAACGTGGGTACGTCCAGCCTACGCTACAGTGTCGGCGGTAGAACGTTGTATAGGTCATCTATAACATCTAACATCTAACAACAAGATATATAAATCTGTCATCTCCGCACGGAGGTATAATATAACATCTCTACTATATAATCTCAATCACAAGTCCAAGAAAGATAGAGCACGATATGGAATCAGATAAAAGGAAGAAACTGAATATAAATAGAGTTATCACACCACAAAAAATAGATGTCCAACACAAATAAATACAAGTCCTGAATATAAATAAGTCTCAACTAACAATCGGAATAATCCGATACAAACTGAAAGCTATAAAGTACTAAGCTATAACTAAGCACACTCTACTGGGCTAGGTCCTCCTCTAGCTGCTGTGTACCACCCTCATAAGCCTCATAGAAGGTAGGACAGTCATCTATATCATCTGTAATATTTTCAACAGTATCCAGTCAGGATTGGAACGAGCACATCTCATCTAGAAATTCCAAGTAAATAACAAGGACTATAAAACAGTTATATTGATGAACATGATAAGATTGACAGAAATCTGTGAGAACAAATAATGGAAAAGAACTACTATATCAAGATAGAACAATGTAATGGTGAACTGAATGTATAAAACTATAATAGACAATGTGTTTTGAAATACCAGTTGGATATGTGATCGGCCTGAGATATTCAATGATTTACGCTAAGGAAAGCTAGCTCAAACATACGTGCAATGTATGCTTAGCTAGTAGCCGATGATTTACACTATTAGCCGATAGTTCTTGATTACATATCTAACTAGTATTACCCATGTCCCGACTGATACGATGGATCCAACCATGACACGTTACTAGCCAATGTTAACCAATATTTATCCAATGTTATCCAATACCAACGAGAACAGTATTCGATACCAATAATATCCAATGTTATCCAATACCGACAAGAATAGTATCTGATACCATCGCGATGAGTTAAGGTAACATCTCATTACTGAAGATCCAATAACAATACCAATCCGTGAACCATCGTACCAAGAATCATAGTAGACATCAAATAGAACTAACTAGAACTGAAATACAGTAATCACCAAGTAAATGAAAAAACTATCAGAGAATGTACTCGTCTGATACCCTGAATGACTGATATGAATAGATGTCTGAACTGATGTCACATAGTCCTAATTAGAGCAACACATCTTATAAAGAGTTCAATTTGAAATGATAGAAATTTATAATGCAATCTACATGTTTCTAAGTCAATCTAGGTCAAAGTCAACTCTTGGTCAACTCTAAGTCAACTCTGGTCCACCTTGGGTCAAACTAGGAGTCAATGTTAAGCTTCTAGGGTTTTGGTCAAACTTAGATTAGTAGTCAACATCTATGATACTTAGGATATATTAATATATATACATACCACATATATCCTTACCCATATAGTACCACCCTAACACATACATATAGATATCATATATCAAGTATATATATATCCTCACTATGAACCATAACCTATATCTATATACTCTCATAATATATATAGATACTATATAACCCAAAAATATATATACCTATCTATATAACCCTTCCACAATCTAACATCACATACTCAAACTCAAACACTTAGACACTAACCCACTAACACTAGGATACGATATCAACCTTAGTCATATTGGCATCCCAATACCAATACCTTGGTTGGAATCCAATACCTTAACTTTGGTAAACCTATACCTTACCTTGATATCTTGATACCTTACCTTGGTACCTTGATACCATACCTTGGTCATAAGGTAAACTAATCATTTACCTTGAAGGTAAAGGTAATTCATATTTACCTTAAGATACTAACTTGGTATCATGAGATACCAAGATACCCCTCGAATATCTAATTAACTATCTAATGTACTAACATAACATCTTAACTAATATCTAACATATAACCTATAGAGACTAACTTGCCAACATACCAATATCTAGAACGAACATAACCTACTAACATATCAATATCTAACATACTAGATATCTAACATCAAACTATCTAACAACATATCAAATATCTAACAAAATACTAACATCTACTATCTAACTAACACTCATACTAACAAATATTATCTAACAATAATATATATATAGTACATATATATATTTATATATATATATATATATATATATATGTACTATATCATACATATACTCGACAACCTATGATACCTACATTCACTTAATATCCATACTACATAGGCTCATAGGTTACACAAAATGCATATGTCGTATAGTCACTCTTCTACTAAAAATTAATATTGTACCAATTGATCCTTCACTAAATTCTAGGATTAAAGTATGTTGTAGCCCTTCGTATTAGCTTTCCGAAACTTCAAACGGATCGCATTTTCGTGTCCGAAAGCTCCCGGAATCGCGAAAACACCGAAACGCGTTCGTCTTTCGTACAGCTAACACTCAAACAGTTCTACAGAAAGTTCTAGAATGCATTTGACCTATTAATATATATATATTTGGAAAGCTAACTTCGATACGGTTCTTTTTTAAAAAAATGGGAGATTAATCGGAGTTCTAAGCTAAAAGTTATGACATTTCTAAGTTGCTATGGCTACTAAAAACGTGGATGAATATTATGACAAATTTGGATTGTTTGGACAAAAGAAACACATCTCACTCTCCACACCACTCAAGACACACATCAAACCACACTCTCCTCTCCTCTAACACAAGCACACCACTAACAACATATCCACACACATCTAAATATATGAAATATATCTAACATACCTATTATATATATACAAAACAGTCCATTATATAATGAGACACTAAAATGACAAGTTGAGGCTAAAAATATGACATGTAGACTAAACCACTTAGATCTAACCATAGGTATCTAAATGAAACTCATTCTAACCATCCTAACTAACATCAATCCATCCTCTAACATGTCTAAAACTGAAATTAAAACACAATTAAACCTATTAGACATTAAACCAAACACATGGGGTGTCCTAATTTGAGATCTAATAAGTAGGACACAAGACACAATTCTAACTTGCTTTTGAGAGCTCCAAATGGCCTTAAACTTGAATCTAAAGGGGTACATGCATGGGGGTGGATCCTATGGATTCAAAACTAACTAATATGCATAGGAAAACAATTTAGAGGGTTGGTTTTACCTATTGGAAGTGGAATCTCAACGATACTCTCAAGGACACGGCTCCGATACGAAGATCCTTCCAAAATGGACACTCCTCCTTGCACTTTGCTCCAAATCTTTGCTAGCACCCTCTCTTGGTAGTATGAGAAGGTTGGATGGAAGTTTTGATGAAGGGATGTAAGGATTTGGAGATCAAATCAAAGAGAGAAGCTCTCTAATTTGAAAAGGAACACTTTGTGAAGGAAAAGAGACAAGATGGAATGAAATGAAAAGAAGGAAGACTAACCTACCTATAGTGGCTGCCATCATTGCCCTATTTGGACCTTGGGAAAAAGCCCAATAAGGCCCCTAATAATCTCCCTTGGTTAATTTTAAGTTAGGTTCAAGTTTGGGATCAAAAGAGTTAAGTTTAAGCCTCTAACTTAACAAATCTAACAAGTGGGATTAGTCTAAACTTACTAACTTAATTAGTAGAGTTTGTGGACCATGACTAACTAATCTTGGGGTCCCGTCTAGAGTCTAAGCTACCCGGATCACTAACACAAGTCAGAACGAGATAAAAATCATACCCGACTTAACAAATCCCATAAAATCAATATTAAAATATAAAAATTCTCAAAATATTAAGATATGAAAATGATCAAAATTACAATACATCAATTTAAATATTATTAAAATAATCTAAAATTTACCAATTAATCAAAATCTTAAATAATTCAAAAGTCACAAAATGACCAAAATATCCTTAACCTAAAAAGTGATAATTAGCTAATCTAATCACATGGGTTAGATCTCCAAGGTCATGGTTAGTCTCTAGGCTAAACAGTTCTAAGGTTACACTAGCAAAATATCAAAATCACAATGCACTAATTTAAATAGTTCTAAATTAATTAAAATTCACCATAAATCATTATTATTAATATTAAATGATAATATTTGTTAGTATGAGTGTTAGTTAGATAGTACAGGTTAGTATTTTGTTAGATATTTGATATGTTGTTAGATAGTTTGATATTAGATATCTAATATGTTAGATATTGATATGTTAGTAGGTTATGTTAGTTCTAGATATTGGTATGTTAGCAAGTTAGTCTCTATCGGTTATATGTTAGATATTAGTTAAGATATTATATTAGTACATTAAATAGTTAGTTAATTAGATATTTGAGGGATATCTTGGTATCTCATGATATCAAGTTAGTATCTCAAGGTAAATATGAATCACATTTACCTTCAAGGTAAATGATTAGTTTACCTTATGACCAAGGTATGGTATCAAGGTACCAAGGTAAGGTATCAAGATATCAAGGTAAGGTATAGGTTTATCCAAGTTAAGGTATTAGTATTGGGATGCCAATATGACTAAGGTTGATATCGTATCCTAGTATTAGTGGGTTAGTGTCTAAGTGTTTGAGTTTGAGTTTGAGTAGGTGATGTTAGATTGTGGAATGGCTATATAGATAGTTATATATATTTTTGGGTTATATAGTATCTATATATATTATGAGAGTATATAGATATAGGTTATGGTTCATAGTGAGGATATGTATATACTTGATATATGATATCTATATGTATGTGTTAGGGTGGTACTATATGGGTAAGGATATATGTGGTACGTATATATGTTAATATATCCTAAGTATCATACATGTTGACCACTAATCTAAGTTTGACCAAAACCCTAGAAGCTTAACCTTGACTCCTAGTTTGACCCAAGGTGGACCAGAGTTGACTTAGAATTGACCAAGAGTTGACTTTGACCTAGATTGACTTAGAAACATGTAGATTGCATTATAAATTTCTATCATTTCAAATTGAACTCTTTATAACATGTGTTGCTCTAATTAGGAATCTGTGACATCAGTTCGAACATCTATTCATATCAGTCATTCAGGATATCAGACGAGTACATTCTCTGATAGTTCTTTTATTTACTTGGTAATTCCTGTATTTCAGTTCTAGTTAGTTCTATTTGATGTCTACTATGATTCTTGGCACGATGGTTCACGGATTGGTATTGTTATTGGATCTTCGGCCATGAGATGTTACATTAACTCATCGTGATGGTATCGGATACTATTCTTGTCGGTATTGGATAACGTTCGATATTATTGGTATCGAATACTGTTCTCGTTGGTATTGGATAACATTGGATAAATATTGGTTAACATTGGCTAGTAACGTGTCATGGTTGGATCCATCGTATCAGTCAGGGCGGGGGTAATACTAGTTAGATATGTGATCAAGAACTATAGTGTAAATCATCGGCTACTAGCTAAGCATACATTGCACGTATGTTTGAGCTAGCTTTCCTTAGTGTAAATTATTGAATATTCCAGGTCGATCACATATCCAACTGATATCCCAAAACACATTGTCTATTATAGCTTTATACATTCAGTTCACCATTACATTGTTCTATCTTAATATAGTAGTTCTTTTCCATTATTTGTTCTCACAGATTTCTGTCTATCTTACCATGTTCATCAATATAACTGTCTATAACTGTTTTATAGTCCTTGTCATTTACTTAGAATTTCTAAATGAGATGTGCTCGTTCCATCCTGACTGAATATGTTGACAAATATTACAGATGATATAGATGACTGTCCTACCTTCTATGAGGCTTATGAGGGTGGTACACAGCAGCCAGAGGAGGACCTAGAATAGTAGAGTGTGCTTAGTTATAGCTTAGTACTTTATAGCTTTCAGTTTGTATCGGATTATTCCGATTGTTAGTTGAGACTTATTTATATTCAGGACTTGTATTTATTTGTATTGGACATCTATTTTGTATGGTGTGATAACTCTATTTATATTCAGTTTCTTCCTTTTATCTGATTCCATATCGTGCTCTACCTTCCTTAGACTTGTGATTGAGATTATATAGTAGAGATATTATATTATACCTCCGTGCGGAGATGACAAGTTTATATATCTTGTTGTTAGATGCTAAATGTTATAGATGACCTATACAGCGTTCTACCGCCGACACTGCGGCGTAGGCTGGACGTACCCACGTTCTCGTGCCCCTAAACAGGGTGCGAGTCGTGACACGTTTTTGTGGTGGCTCATGCAGGTCAGAGTCGCAACTAGTACGATTTCGTAGTGGTACTCGACTTAGAGTGCTGCTACGAGCTTGCTGCTAGGATATAGGATAGGCAGTATAGAGAGTTACTCAATCACAGTTAGGACTACTTGAGAAGATTCCTGGGATAACCCTTGAGAATCTCATTATGAACTATCTCGAAATTCGATTCCGACAGTTTCTATCTACCTTTCCTTGTTCATTGTTGAATTTGATTCTTTGTGTTCATTGTTGACTTAATTTTCTACCAAGATAAATCTTATGGGATAGGTTGTCTCAGTTATGGAATCTAGAGTCTTCTACAGTCATACTAGCTGGAAAGGCGAAGGTATATAGTCTGATTTTTGAATATATTTCTCGAGTGTGGGAATTTAAAGTTTTCGCAGCCAAGCTAGCGACAATGCAAAAATTTTAAATACCATGATTCTAGAGGTATGTACCTTAGTTGCGGACTCTATGGATTATCACAGTTATACTTACCGGTGTGACGAGGATTCTTGTAACATGGTTCTGGATAGACGGATATGATTATCAGATTGCATAATAGATACCATATAGATGGTGCCTTAGTATAATGGAGTGGAATATCAGTGTAGATATTACTTGAGTATCATGAAGTAGATAGAGGGAGCTAGGCCACCTGTGGCGCAGAACCATGCCTAGCACCAGAGGGGCAGGGCTTTTGCGCTGACGGTCGAGGAGACCGACGCTGCAGGTGACAGGTTAGCAGGTCTGTCTTTCCTGTTCTTCTTTTCCATCTTGATGTGTGATTTCGTTAGTACCTGTCAGGATATTTTGTACTGTGATAGATAGTATAGTGACCCTGTTCGAGACTGTGAAATCACGACCAATAGGACCACAATTTGCATGTTATTAGATATATTTATCTAGACCTTGATTGTTGAGGGTTTAACCTAGAAGGAGTATGGTCATCTTAATTTCGAGTAACCGTCTAATTGTAACCGTCTTCGACACATTATCGTTGTCCACCTTTAGCTATGGGTGCAACTCGGACGGGCTAAATTTGAGCCCGATCGGGCAAACCAATTAATGGGTTAGGTTAGGGTTGAAGATACTCAGGTTCGGGTTAAAATATTTGAACCCGATCTAAAATCAGGTTGGGCTCGGCCGCTCGGGTTAAAATATTTGAACCCAATATATATATATATATATATATATATATATATATATATATATATACACTTCTTAAATAAAAAGTTTAAATCCTAAATTTTTTCACCCAAACTCTTTAACTCCTTATCCTAAATCGCATTTAAATTTGTATTTTGTAATGATTGAGACTTGATTGGTATTTGATTATGTGTTTGATATTACTTTTGTTTAAAATTATTTCAAATATTATATTAGAGCCCGATAAACCCGATGGACCCGACCCAACCCGGGCCCAACCCGATCCTCTGGACTTGGTCTTGGGCTTCATATGTTGAACCCGAGGTCGGGCTTGGGCTCGGCCTAGGCTTATGATTCATCGGGTTGGGCTCAAGTTGGCCTCAAGCCCGACCCAATCCGTCCGAGTTGCACCCCTATCTTTAGCACTCCACAATCACATGTCGAGCAAGTGGCAAAACAGTGTATTAACATTATATATATATATATATATATATATATATATATATATATATATATATATATATATGCAAATGACCTCTAGCCTAGTTGTTAAGAGACATGCATACGGCCCGAGTGATCAGGAGATCGATTCCCGGTGGGAGCGTTCGCCACAATTACCTTCTTTCAAATATATATATATATATATATATATATATATATATATATATATATATATATAATGTTAATATCGTCATAGTGTAACAAAGAAAACATGTCCAAAAACTTTCTCCATATCTCCACATTAAACACCCAATTCTTGACGAACTCCAGAGTCATGATACCTCTGGAAGCATAAGTGATCATAAACACTCGTAAGGTTTCCACGACTCCGACAAAGTACCCAACAACCAAAAGCCCATGAATCGCGTCATTGAATTTGACCCCCGTTGCTGACAGGTAATCAGCCACACCTTGGAACTCATTTACATTATCCGTAATCGACGTACCATCCTTGTAACTCATATTTATCATCTGTTGGATTAGAAACAACTTGTTGATGTCAATCCTTTTAGCGTCTAAGGACTTTCCATAATGTCTTGGCATGATCATTGTTTGCTATGTGATTGTAAACATTTTTCATCAACGAACTGTTTGATATAACCATTGACATATTTATGCTCGAACGACTAGTCTTCCTCGAATTTCATCGATGGCCTTCTCGGAAGCAAATACTGACAGATGTAACTTATTGACAAAAAGTAGATTATTTATCTTGCTCCACCAATATGATAATTCGTACAGTTCAGGTGAACCATTCGAACTGGTTTCACGTTCATCTTTCCTACTCGGCCAATCTGTCAAACACCTCACACCCTCTAACCTTATACTCTGATGCCATTTTGTTGGGAAGGAAGATCAAAATGCGGCAGAATAATATCATTGCCAATCGAAAAGAAACCTTTGAGGACTACGCTAAATTGTAGAAACCTGGAAACGCACAATATCACAGAACAAACAATAAACCACAAAAACACAATGACTTTTACATTCAAAACCATGGTTTTTACGTTGAAAACCTAATAAGGGGAAAACAACGGACAATTGGAGTTCAACTCGAAAAATCTCCACTACTGGAATAAAGTAATAAACCGACTCCCCCAACGTCTTCCACTGATCCTCTAATGGATCACCACAACTAATAAAGAAAGAAAATGAATACAACAGAGAGTACAACAAAAATACTGAAGCCGAAAACTCAAAGACAAAAACCGATATGGTCTCCCCAAACGACCTCCTCCCGAACGATCGGCAAACTCTCTCATGATTCCTTCTTCTTCTTCTCGAAGTTGCACCGCCTCCTTGTGAAATTCTCACACCTCTCGTATATGAAACTACGTCGGGGGATTAAATCATATACCCCTTCCCAATCTCGCAAAAATTATCAAAACGCTGGATCTCAAACCCAATTTTCGGTCAGCGTGCACAGACCAGTATACCTTCGGTATGCTATGCCAGCTGTATGCTCGATACGCACGAAAACTTACCAAAACTTTCTGGAGATATTTTGCACTTTGTGGCATGCCATGGTATACCGTCGTTACGCTGCCGGTATAGTGCCACTGATACATGTTATAAGTTGAGTCTTTACTGTTGTATTTGACTTATCGAGCTTATTCGACATATGGATGACGCTATCTTATCTATTCTACTATATAATAGGAAAACTTAGATGGTGAAACTTTTGAATTCCGAAAATATCCTTACATACTTATACTAATTAAAAATAGTTCATTAATTTTAATATGGACAACTTAGTAATTAGGAAAACTACCATTTGGTCTTCCTAAAGAGTCTTCCTAAACTAATTAAAAAATGTTAAAATACGTGCAAGGCACGTGCACATATGCTAGTCTATATAAGAGGGAACCCAACCCTAACAAGGGTTAGGAACTTATATGCAATGCATAAAAAAAAAGGGACAAGAGTATCATTGGTGAATGAATCACCTTAGCGCAGCCGTGGGGCGAGACTCCAAAGATGGTGCTGGCGAAGTCGGTCCGGTTCGTCTCCTCTCCTTCCTCCAGCGCCCCTCTGCCGACGGCGTGGACGTCGAAGTCCCCCTCGGTGCAGATGTAGAAGCGGCTGGAGAAGAGGGAGGAGGGGACGCAGATCTCGGAGATCCAGCGCGCGGTCTGGCTGAGCATGAGGGAGATGAGACCCAGCAGCATCAGCTCCTCCCGGATCTTCTCGAGCGCGGCGAGCATGGCCTTGCGCTTGGTCCTGCGGAGCCACCGGCCGAGGCGGTGGATGCCGCGCTCGACGAGGAAGCAGATGAAGACCATGAAGGTCGTCACGGTGGCCACCGACCACGTCGGTGTCTCCGCGAGGGACCGGCCTTCCCCCATTGTAGAATGATAGAGAAGAAGAAGAGGAGCGATGGCATTTTTTTAAAAATAAAAGGGGAGAGGGCGCAAGGAAAGAGAATTGGGTAGGAGTATTTAATTGGGTGTTTTGTCGGAAGGGTTTTGAATGTGGGGGGAGAGTGGAGAGAGAGAGAGAGAGAGGGAGAGCACATGTAATGTAGCATCCATGTATGCCCATGTGGGGATATTAAATGAGATTTTTTTTTTTCAAAATGAAAATTTTACTGGAAATTGCTGAGAAACCCAATTTCGGGGTGGACTTTTATGAAATGTCCACCCGCTGGATAAGTTTTATGAAATACCCAGAATTAAGTATTTTCACGTTAAATATTCCAAGATTCCCTTTTAGATGCCACCCGCTAGAAACTGCTATTTTTATAATACCGAAACTACCCCTCCGCGCGAATTGGTCATCTATATGTATTTGAATTCAAAAAACTCAGATCTGGATTGTGATTTTCGTCTTCTTCTTCTTCACTGGAAATCTGAATTCCATTGCTCTCATCTTCAGCAGAGATCGCAAAGATCGTTCGTAGTTCGGTGTGCTTTTCTTCAGTCGAACTCAGATCATCGCTCGTCATCATCATCATCATCATCTTCATCTTCATCGTGGAGACATTTGAAGTTTTTCGACAATTAGGTCAATTGTGGAGAGAATATCTTTCTTCTTCTTTTCCATCAGAATTATCATCGTTTTAAAAGAAGAACGAAACTCTTTGTTCATGAAAAAAAACTAAATTACACGGAGAATGCCATTCTCCATTTTATTTAAAACGGAGAATGCCGTTCTCCGTCTTAATTTAAACGGAGAATGACATTCTCCGTCTTAATTTAAACGGAGAATGGCCATTCTCCGTGCTACATTAAGACGGAGAATGTCATTCTCCGTTTTATTTAACACGGAGAATGACATATTCTCCGTTTTATTTAACACGGAGAATGGCATTCTCCGTGTTAGTAACACGGAGAATGGTCATTCTCCTGCGTTTTAACACTAGAATGACCATTCTCCGTGTTAAATAAAACGGAGAATATGTCATTCTCCGTGTTAAATAAAACGGAGAATGACATTCTCCGTCTTAATGTAGCACGGAGAATGGCCATTCTCCGTTTAAATTAAGACGGAGAATGTCATTCTCCGTTTTATTTAACACGGAGAATGACATTCTCCGTTTAAATTAAGACGGAGAATGTCATTCTCCGTTTTATTTAACACGGAGAATGACATTCTCCGTTTTATTTAACACGGAGAATGGCATTCTCCGTGTTTCTAACACGGAGAATGGTCATTCTCTTGCGTTTTAACACTGGAATGACCATTCTCCATGTAAACTAAGACGGAGAATGGCCATTCTCCGTCCGTGTAACTTTCAGGACGGAGAATGACATTCTCCGTCTTAATCAAGACGGAGAATGTCATTCTCCGTGTTACTAACACGGAGAATGGTCATTCTCCGTGTAAATTAAGACGAAGAATGCCATTCTCCGTGTTACTAATACGGAGAATGACCACTCTCATGTGAAATTAACATTTTTCGTGTTCTAACACGGAGAATGGCCATTCTCCTGCATTTTATGGTCAGCTGAAACTTTGGAGGGCCATAACTTTTGACTGGGAGGTCGAAACGAGGTCCCGTTTGTCTCAAAATGAGCGTATCGTCGAGGAGACTGAAAGTGACAGCTTCATCGTTAGACGGCCTTCCGAAATTTTAGATTCGCAAAAAAATGATGTTTGGACCTCCGTTTTAGCATTTTTGTCGTTTGTCCCAGTCTTTCCGAAATTTTTCGACGAGTTTTTGAAGATTTTTGAGGAGAAAACCTAGATTCGAAAGTGAGCAGCGTAAGGAAGAAGATGAAGTATTGAAACTTTTTTTTAAGAGCAGTTTCGTGGGTGTTTTCAATAAATTAAAAGGAAGGGCAAAAGGGTCATTTGGAACCCGCTTTGGATAAGTTTCTCTAATTGTGGGCACGCGATCAAAAATTTTTTAGCGGTGGGTTTTACATAAAACTTTTTTAGTTTTTGGACATTTCATAAATCTTCCCAAAATTTTATGATAAATGATTTAAAATTTATTATTCTTTGAAAAATGTTGACTTACCTTCCACTTTGATTACCCATATTAAATGAGATTTTTTTTTTCCAAAATAAAATTTTTATGATAAATGATTTAAAATTTTATTATTCTTTTTGCCCGCATATCTCACTCAATCATCCTAGTGTTTTTACCTATAATTGTTCGTATCCTGACTGGATAATTAACATTGACAGCTTTATATGAGGATAGTTAACACTTATTATGATGCTTATGAGGGTGACGTAGACGTTACTACTGTTGGTCGTGGTTAGTAGAAATTATAATGTATAGTAAATGTTAGCTTAGTTCTTTAGCATCTCCTTATTATTTATTCATTAACGAGTTTATTTTCAAGTTTGATCTTATCTATGTATTTGGACGAGTTGGTATTCTATGGTGATCTTCATCCATCTTCACTTGTCTTTTTAAGCTATTATTATAACATTACCTTCATGAATGAGCTAAAAAAAAATTATGAGTTATAATATGATATTTATGTTGACATATGGACTATGAATATAAATCGAGGTATAGACATCTACTACTACTAATGATGTGGCGTAGGGTAAACGTACTATATACTCGTTGTAACAGTCGTATTTTCGTAATTTTTTCATTAAATTTGTAGTATCAAGATTCTATTATTATTATCACTATTATAATTGTTATTGTTATTACTACCATTAATAATAATAATAATCATCATCATCAATTTTATTATTACATTATATTGACCCTCTCCCTTTTAAAAAGTTGCTTATATGTCACGTGGACACATATTCGACTGTGTCATAATGAGAGCCCACGGAGGCCACATATAATCCCCCAACCTTCCAAACTATCTCCATAGTCATCATTTAAAAAATAAAGGGTTATTTTGTATAAGGGTAGCAGGTTTATAATATAATTAGACTTTGGGTATTGTATTTGTCCGTTTTAGAATTTTGATACTCGAATTTTTTAGTGACACATTTTAGTGACAAAAGTGAACTTTCAGTGACGAAGTAAGTCTTTTAATGACGAATGTTTGTCACTAAAATGTGTCACTAAAAAGTTACATTATCCAAAGTCTAAAACGGACAAATACAATACCTAAAGTCTAATTATATCATAAACTTGGTATTCTTATACAAAATAACCCAAAAATAAACAAACAAACAAACAAACAAGCAAAGGAAAAAATACGATTTCCCTCCCTCCACTATACAACAACTACAACAGCTCTTGGGGCTGGTAACACCATTGCCGACCACCCCTTCCACAAATTTTTCTTTAAAAAAGTGAAAAAAATAAAATAATTAAATAAAAGAGTAAGGAGGAGGAGGAGAACAAGAGGTTTTAGGTTTCCCATTTCAAAATTCTCAATCAAGACAAGTCCATCTCCAATTTTAAGTTTCTATTGTGCTTCTCCTTCCTCTTCAATTTCAATTTTAAAATTCTTCGTAATATTTTGATTTTTAGAGCATCATTAGTAAAGCTCATCCCATTTTCTAAAGAGGAAATTTCATATAGAATGATGAAATTTAGCATATTTATATAAAAGAGGAGAAGTTTTCGATATTTATAGGAAAAGTAATGTGGCGCCATCTTAGATGGCGCCCAACTTTTTTTTTCTTTTTTTAGAATGTGTCGCCATCTAAGATGGCGCCCAATCTTCTTCTTTTTTTTCGTAACTTTTTTTATTTGATGGTTACGTGAGAAAGTTTGATTTTATCTTCTTCTTTTTTTCCGTAACTTTTTTTATTTGATGGTTACGTGAGAAAGTTTGATTTTTTAAACATATTTTTTCTAATATTAAATTTAAATAAATACCTAACATTTAAAATATTAAATTTAAATAAATACATATTTTTTCTAGAGATATTTTTAAAATTGTTTGATAAAATTATTACGATTTCAAGTTATATCTAAGATTTGAGAAAAAAAAATATTTAAGATTTTGAATTATTTTTTAAACATATTTTTTTCTAATATTAAGTTTAAATAAATATCTAAGATTTTAAAAAAAAAAGATAAAAGTGTATATAAAGAGTTAAATTTATTTAAGATGATAAATTCTAACTTTCTCACGTAACCATCATATAGGGAAAAAAAAAATTGGGATGGCGCCACACTCTAAAAAAAGAAAAAAAAAAGTTGGGCGCCATTTCAAGTTATATCTAAGATTTGAGAAAAAAATATTTAAGATTTTGAATTATTTTTTAAACATATTTTTTTCTAATATTAAGTTTAAATAAATATCTAAGATTTTTAAAAAAAGATAAAATTGTATATAAAGAGTTAAATTTATTTAAGAAGATAAAACCAAACTTTCTCACGTAACCATCAAATAAAAAAGTTACGGAAAAAAAGAAGAAGATTGGGCGCCACACTCTAAAAAAAGAAAGAAAAAAAAAAGTTGGGCGCCATCTAAGATGGCGCCACATTACTTTTTCTGTAAATATCGAAAACTTCTCCTCTTTTATATAAATATGCTAAATTTCATCACTCTATATGAAATTTTCTCTTTTCTAAATTCTAGATTTAGAATGTAGGAGCTCATTTTGTAGAATAATAAGTCTTATTCCTAGTCCCAATTTCTACAATTTCGGTCCCAACCCATCCATGGGTGCTAAGGGTTGGGCCTCCCAATTTTTAGATTCTAGATTGTAGAAACTCGTTTTGTAGAATAGTAAGTTCTAATTTGGAGCCCAACTTTCTAGATTCTAAACTTTATATTATTTTTTTTCCTACATTAAATTTTGACCACACAATTTTTGGGACCGGAGCTCACTTTATCATTTCTTACTATTCTCATACAAACCCAACCCATTCTACATTTATCTTTTTTTTTTTAAATTTTGGGCTCCAAATTGCATTGGAGAGTCCCAACTACTAATGATGCTCTTACTATAAATTGAATGAATAAAATGGCTAGTGGTGGTGTTAAATTAATTTTATTATGGATTGCATTGAAGACTTAGAGATTGAAATATGTAAATTTCCAAAATCTTAAAAATATGGTTGAAAATTTTGAACCGTTAATTATTAATTTATGCCTACATGTACCTAATTTAAGTACGTGCAAACTTATGAGTTAGAATATCCTAACTATTATACACGAGTGTGTTAAAATACGATTTCCTACTACTTGATATTGGTTTTGAATACTTGGACACCATAGTTATCGAATGTCGTGCCATTGTAATATATTTTTCGCAAAATTATTCAATCCCAAATGACTAAGACTACAGTTATTCGTAAAAAAATAGATTAAAATGTGGTTTTACTGAACATTAACTTAAAGTTCAAATGAAGCAAAGATAATATGGACCACAATACTTCCTCTTTATAGGAAGATAATGAGATGGCTTCATATGCTCAATTTCATTATTTATTTATTTTAATCTATAAACGATACCAAAGTATTTTAAAGAAGGGTTACCTTAACTTAGATATGCCTCTGGCCTATATCAACCTTTGTAAAATGGAGTCTCTATTGCTCGGCTCCAAATTCAAATATTAGACTTTATTAGGGGTGGCGATTTTGCCCTCATACCCTCTACCCTAGCCGGGTACCCTGTATCCTCAGGTGTCCACGGGTACTCTCTACCCTTCGAGGGCATGCCCTCCCCTTACCCTCTTGGAATTAGGGTAGGGTAAGGGTTTTATTCTGATACCCTAGTGCAATTACCCGGGTACCCGTCCTACCCGCCCTACCCTCTGTCCTGTAACCCTACCCTGAGCCCTACCCTACCCTGAATCACTACCCTATCCACTACCCGTTAACCCTAACCCTTTAAAACCCTCGACCCTACCCTTCTCCCAACCCGCTTTGTAATTTTTTATAGTCCCACTGCCATAGTATTACTACTACTTGTAGTTTTTTGTAATTAGTACTTAGGATTAGGAGAACTACATGGTGCTTGATCCTAAGGAGTCGGGTCTAGCCCCCTCATTGGGTATGTAGGCAGCCCAGGTTCTACTATATAACTGGGTTCAGCGCCTTTAGTAAAAAAAAATATTCTTCCTGTTATTTCTTGTTAAGTTGTTATAATTTTTGAATGCTGTCAAAATCTGAAAAAAAAATGAAATGGAAAGAAAAAATATTCCCCCCTGTTTACTAGCAAAAAAAATTGATTTTCAAAGTTAAAAAAATGAAATGGCAAGGGTAATACCCTTACCCTCCCTACCCTGACCCTCAGCTACCCTGTGAGAATAAAGGACAAGGACGGATAATGGGTATTGATTTTTTGGAAGAGGGCTATACCCTACCCTACCCTTATGACTCCCCTAGGGTATCAAAAAAAGGTCAATACCCTATCCTACCCTGCCCTCTTCCTGCCCTTACCCTACCCTACCCTACCCATCGCCAGCCCTAGACTTTATACAGGTTCAAGTTCATAGGAACAAAATATGTTCTTTTTCAGGCCCTTGTACTATTTATACCTAACATTGAACGTATGGGTATTACCCTTATCCAATTTCAAATCAATGGTTGATTTTATTGTTAATTGAAATGGAGTGAACCAAATACTTGTCAATCCCTTATTATTATTATTTACTTTTGACACTATTTTTTAAATGTGCTAGTACACAACTAAATCAAAAGTACTCGTATGAAAGTTAGACTATCTATATAGATTGTAGTAATCATCTCAAACAGATCTCTATAGATTGTAGTAATCCTCTATTACACTAGTATATGATATTTACTTCAAGGAACAACAAAAGAGAGAGAGAGAGAGAGAGAGAGAGAGAGAGAGAGAGAGATGCCCCTCAATTATGAAGATTTTGGATCCCTTAATATGTTCGAATGCCAAGAATGATGCATATTATGTTGGTGTTCTTGTCTTTTGACTAAAAAAAATAGTCCCACATCGGCTACACCAAATGGTGAGTATCTCAATATAATGCATTGCTTGTGTTGAGGTGTGCACATGAGGTGTAGTAGGGCACAAGTTTGTGCCATGTGGAAGTATTTTCCTAGAAGAAAAAAGGATTAAATCCAACAAGGATGCAAGTTAATTTTTGTTGTGCGGACTCGGACTCGGACACGGACTCCAGGATGTCTCGTGCATGCACGGGAGTGTTCGGGGGGTAGGCGTGGACTGGCACACTTCTATGCTGATTGTGGGATAATCTAAAATATCAAACTCTATTTTTTAGTATTGGTATTTTAGTCCCATATCGATAGGAGAAGAGGTGAAGTCTCAACTCCACTCTATAAATAGAGCCCCTTGGTCTCCTTTGAAAGATGCACCAAGAAGAGAGTTGAGGGAGTATGTTAAGTCCAGAAAGCCCGTTCAAGTCTCAAATATTGACTTACGAGCGTTCCAGAAGTTCTTCGTGAACTTGCTGGTTCCTGGAAGCTGTTCGTGCTCGTGTGGGGCGAATAAAGCTTTGAGCAACGGTGGTTCATTCACCCCAGCATCTCATTCTCGCCTATCATCGCTGTTGTTGCCTTTTACAGTAACTTTTTTTAGAAGCTCTACTGCCGATAGTTGCTTGCACAAAGTCTCTTTAGATTTTTTGTGTATTACGTAGAATCTTTTTAGATCCTCGTAATTCAGAATCCTCCGGGATCTCTGTTGCACATCTTCTTTAAGGTGCTGCATTTGAAACGTTGTGTGTACAATTGTTTCAGTTTCAGAATTTTCCATCAAAAATTGTGCCTTGGCACTAACAATCTCAAAGCTTTATTGAGAAGATGGATAATTCTCGTGCTTCGCTCATCGATACCGGCTTTAACAAGTTGGAGAAATTCGATGGCGAACACTTCCAGATATGGAGACGAAAGGTCACTTTAAATCTTCAACTCGTGAATGTTGATCACGTGCTGTCAAAAGAAGAACCGATCGTTCCAACCACTGGATCTGCTGCGACTGTGGCCGCTGCTACGACCAAACAAGCGAAGTGGAAGAGAGAAAATAGTATATGCAAACTACTGATACTCAATTCCATGGAAGACTCTCTGGCAGAGTCCTACTCCAAGAAGACATCTGCCAAAGAGATATGGGACTCCTTGGGAAAGCTCTATGAAGATGACGAGAACCGGTCCAAGATCTTCATGGTAGAAAAATACCACAAGTGGACCTTCGAAGACGAGAAGGCGATGTTGCCCCAAGTGAAGGAGTTTCTGAAGTTGCGTCAGAAACTAGAAGACGAGAACATGCCCCTCGTCGACAAGTTTATCGTTGGAGGGATCGTCGCGAAACTTCCTACAGAATTGAGCAACTTCTATGCAAGGATGCATCGAAAGAAGATGTAAATTAGCTTGGAAGATTTCTTGCAAGAGATCCATGTTGAGGACGAGATGCGCTCTCAACAGAAGATGGATACTCTGTCCAAACAACTGGCGAAGGCAAATCTCGTCCAAACCAGAGAGTACCAGGAGAAGCAGCCTGCTTCTCATCGCAAAAAGGACTTCACGAATCTGAAAGTGAAGGGTCCTGCTTTCAAGCAGCAGAAATCCAAGTCCCATGTGACTTGCTTCAATTGTGGCAAGAAGGGCCACTACAAATCCGAATGCAAGTCCAAGTCCAAAGAACAAGGTGAGCCTAGTAAGGTTTCTATGATTACTAATCTAGTTGCCATGATAGCACAGGTTGCAACTGTGGGGGCTGACTTGGACTGGTGGATAGACACTGGTGCGACCTGCCATGTCTGTTCAGACAAAGACTGGTTCGTCTCTTATGAGCCAACTTCAGAGAAGGTCATAATGACAAACCAGGCACAAGCTGAAGTACTGGAGATCGGGACGGTGGAGCTGAAACTCACATTGGGGAACACTCTGACGCTTCAAGGTGTGAAGCATGTTCTAGTAATTGCTAAGAACCTGATCTCTGGAAGTCTGCTCTGCAACGCAGACTTGAGGATGGACATCAATGCTGGCCAGTTGGTGATGTCCAAGAAGGGTACATTATTCGGAAAAGCTTTCCAAACTGAAGGAATGTACAAGATTCATCTTGTTGTAACCCAGCATGATAATATAAATGCAATCACTTTTTCTGATTATTCTCTTGAGTTATGGCATAATAGGCTAGGACATGTTCATTGTAAAAGGATTAACAGAATGTCTAGTCTAGGACTTATCTCCAAGTGTGGGGGTAAGGTAGAGAAATGCGAAGTATGTGCTCAGACGAAGATCACAAGAAAACCCTTTCACAGGGTCCATCGAAGCACAGATCTTCTGGAGTTGGTTCACTCAGATATCTGTGACTTCAAACAATTCTCTACAAAGGTCGGGATGAAGTATTTCATTACTTTCATCGATGACTTCTCAAAGTATGCTTTCGTCTACTTGCTCAAGTCTAAAGACGAAGCATTCGATAAGTTCAAGGAGTTCAGGGCCGAGGCTGAGCGACAAACTGGACAACAACTCAAGAGGTTAAGGAGTGATCGAGGCGGGGAGTATCGGTCTCATGAATTCTTATCATCCTGCAAAGAACATGGAATCATCAATGAGACAACGGCTCCGTACTCTCCTCAATCCAACGGAGTAGCAGAAAGGAAGAACAGAACGTTGACAGAGATGATGAACTCCATGCTGTTGACTGCGGGTCTTCCAAAGTGTTACTGGGGAGAAGCTGCACTAACGGCAACGTTCATTCTGAACAGAGTGCCATATGCAACTTCCGACATAACTCCTCATGAACTCTGGTTCAAAGTCGGACCTAACTTGAATGTCATTCGAGTGTGGGGTGTCTGGCTTATGTGAAGCTCCCGGATCTGAAGATTCAGAAGCTGGGGACAAGGACTACGAAGGCGATCTTCTTGGGGTATGCCGAGAAGAGTGATGCTCGAAGATTCCTTGATATCGAGTCAAATCATATCATCGAATCTCGCGATGCTGAATACTTTGAAGACAAGTTTGCAAAACACAAGAATATTGTTCTCGCGGATCTTCCGGAGAATGACGAGGGTACAAAGCAGACAGAAGTCTTTAATGAACCAGTAGTCCAAGATAAAGCTGTCGTCAGGGAGACACCAGCTGAACCAGAACTCGCTGAGCCGTCAACTAAGCGAACGAGGAGGCTGAAAGACTTCGGAGATGACTTCGTCACCTATCATGTGGAAGCAGATCCGCTTACCTATGATGAGGCGATGAAGACCAGAGATGCTGTATTCTGGAAGGAGACAATAGACAACGAGATTGACTCAATCACCTCCAACAACACATGGGTATTGGTTGACCTGCCAGAAGGAGGAAGACCCATCGGATGCAAATGGATCTTCAAGAATAAGATGAAAGCAGATGGAACCATTGACAAGTTCAAGGCCGGGCTAGTGGCCAAGGGGTTTGCTCAGAAGCAGGGGATCGACTACTTTGACACTTATGCTCCAGTAGCTCGGATGACAACCATCAGATTGTTAATTGCTCTAGCAGCAATACACAAGCTGGTGATACAACAGATGGATGTGAAAATGGCATTCCTTAATGGCGAGCTGACCGAAGAGATCTACATGCAACAACCAGAAGGTTTTGTCGTCAGAGATCTGGAAGACAAAGTCTGCAAGTTGATGAAGTCTCTGTATGGTTTGAAACAAGCTCCCAAAATGTGGCATGAGAAGTTTAACAAGGTGATAAGGTCAAATGGCTACAGGGTCAGTGAAACAGACAAGTGTGTCTATACGAAGTTTGCTGACGGAAGAGGAGTAATCGTATGTCTTTACGTGGACGACATGCTAATCCTAGGTACGGATTTAAGCTGCGTCACAGAGACAAATAAATTCCTCCGACCAAGTTCAGTATGAAGGATTTGGCGGATGCCGACGTAATCTTGGGGCTCAAGATCATCCGGACAGGCACTGGAATAGCGCTGTCACAATCTCATTATATTGAGAAGATGCTCACTCGCTACGGGTATCAAGATCTTCCTTTTATTGATACACCGTACCGGAGTGATCAGAAGCTGGAGCCAAATTCAAGGGAAAGCGTCAGGCAGTTGGAGTACGCTAGCGTCATCGGAAGCTTGATGTACGCTACTACTGCCACAAGGCCTGACATAGCTTTTGCAGTGGGAATGCTGAGTCGGTTCACTAGCAATCCAGGCGTTGAGCACTGGAAAGCTGTGAAGCGTGTTATGAGATATCTCAAGAAAACTCAGACATATGCACTTTTCTACAGCGGAGATCCTTCAGTAGTGGAAGGCTTCAGTGATGCTAGCTGGTGTTCAGATATGGAGAGCGAGTATTCCACAGGTGGATTCGTATTCGTCATGGGCGGAGCTGCTTTATCATGGAAGTCGAAGAAGCAGACTATGTTATCTCGCTCCTCCATGGAATCTGAATTCTTTGCATTGGATGCTGCTGCAGATGAAACAGAGTGACTTCGGAAGCTCATGTATGATCTTTCGGTGGTTGGGGCTCAGATACCGGCAATACCGATATACTGTGACAACCAGGCGGCAGCAGCAGTGGCATCAAATGAACTCTTCAACGGAAAGAAGAGAACGGTGCGGTTGAAGCACAGAGCAGTATACGATCTTATCAAGAGAGGTGTTATTGCAGTGATTGATGTTCGGAGTTAGGAGAACTTGGCGGATCCGTTCACCAAGGGCCTCAAGCGCCAGCTGGTCGATGACACAACTTGTAAAATGGGCTTGAAGGCATTCTGATATTGTGTTATTACAATCCTACCATAAAGTTTTATGCTATTAGTTCAAAAAAAATCTACTAGGCATCTAGCTTTTGGTTCAAGGGAGAACTATTAACCAGAAGAATATCAGGAACGGTGGGTACTTGTCCTCTGTGACATGGAGAGGTTACGGACCTACAACTACTGTTGTCTACTGTTGTTTTCTGCGAAAAACGGATCCTGTGGGAAGGTTGGCTTAAATGCCTTAATGAGTTCTCAGGCAGAGTGAATGCCTGGAGTGCTTTACAGGAAGCACGGTAGTGCAGCACTACAAGGAGTGTAACTCCATGCTACAGTGAGGTGACTTCACCATGAGGTTCCCAGGTAGGGGTAATACCTCGGCTTTGCAAGCCAAATCACAGCGGAGTAGTAGCACCGCAAATAGGCAGGTAGCCTAATGCTTGTTTGCAAAAACAAAAGTATGATCTTTATTTCACAAACTTTGTAAAAAATATTACAAGAATTCTGGGAAAGTACAACTATAGGAATCCGATCTGGATGACGATCGCTTTATCCCTTGGACGATGTGAACTTTTGAAGACGAAAGCTTTTGAAGATGACTGAAGGCAGGAAGCCTCTGATGGAACGAAGGCAGGAAGCCTCTGATGAACTGAAGGCGAAGAGCCTCTGAAGAACGCAGCAGCACTTTAGCAAGAACTCCTGGATTCTCTGAAGAGAATAATCTCTCTGTGTGTAATCTGATCTCTCTGATCTCTCCTCTGTTGAATGAAAACGAAACTCTATTTATAGAGTTCTGAAATAACTGTTTTGGGCAGTTATTCTGGAGAGTGCCTGGTTGAAGTGCGCCTGTTTTGAGCACGTATGACAAACTGCGCCTGTTTTGAGCACGTATGACAAACTGCGCCTGTTTTCACTCCATTATCACGAACGTGCACCAACTGCTCTAGACACGTGGCATTATTTGATTGACATGCGCTTGGTCGTGTACAGTTAGTGGGACACGTGTTGGACATGTAGAGTGGTAGTTAGACGTTGAATTAGTCAAAGTGCGCCTGTTTCAGGGACACGTGGTAAGCTCTGAATTGATGTTGTTTTGAACTGCGCCTTCTTCGTAGGCGCAATCTGCAAAGTGTGCTGAGTTTGGATAGAAGTAGGCGCAATCTGCGAAGTGTGCTTGATATAGTCAAAAGTAGGCGCAGTCTGTTGATAGCGCCTAGTTCTTTGATGTAGGCACGGTCTGTTTAGACAGCTGTCATATCTTCCTCGAATGCTGTGTTGTCAGAGTAATGATAAGATATCTCTTCGATTTCCGTGCTATCAGATAATGATGATTATGTGATCTACGCGCGGCTTGAGAAGCGCGCCTCTCTGAGTACTGAATAGGCACTATTTGAGTTTGATTGAGAAATGGGCGCCATTTGAGTTAAAAGTAGGCGCTGTTTGTTGTTGACTGAAAACTAGGCACAGTCTGCCCTGTTGACGGAAAACTAGGCACAGTCTGTCCTGTTGACGGAAAACTAGGCGCAGTCTCCCCAGATTCATGAATTAGGCGCAGTTTGGCTAACTGGCTGAAAACTAGGCACAGTCTGATTTTTTTTTTTTTTCGACCTACAAGACCCCCTTCAAAGTTTTCGAAAGTTGATTTTATTCAAAATTTCGAAATACTTTGAATTTTGAAAATCAAATCAAGTTGCGCATAGGCTAAGCTATCTGCGCGATCTGGAAGGATTAGCCTCACGTTTCAGACATTTAATGAATATCCAAATGATGAATCTTCATTTTTCAAGACTGATTGAATTCAATTCTTTATGGAGGAATATGAACCACCGAATGATGTGAGGAACGGGATAAACCGTCAGATGATGAAGATGAACGGTATAAACCGTCAAATGGTGTGATGAACGGGATGAACCGTCAAATGATGATAATGAACGGGATGAACCGTCAGATGATGAAGATGAACGGTATAAACCGTCAAATGATGATGATGAACGGGATGAACCGTCAAATGATAATGATGAACGGAATGAACCGTCAAATGATAATGATGAACGTGATGAACCGTCAAATGAATGTGATGAACGGAATGAACCGTCAGATGTATGATGATGAACGGTATAAACCGTCAAATGATAATGATGAACGGAATGAACCGTCAAATGATAATGATGAACGGGATGAACCGTCAAATGATAATGATGAACGGGATGAACCGTCAAATGAATATGATGAACGGGATGAACCGTCAAATGAATGATGAACGGAATGAACCGTCAAATGATAATGATGAACGGGATGAACCGTCAAATGAATGTGATGAACGGAATGAACCGTCAAATGAATGATGATGAACGGGATGAACCGTCAGATGTATGTGATGAACGGGATGAACCGTCAAATGAATGTGATGAATGGAATAAACCGTCAGATGTATGATGATGAACGGTATAAACCGTCAAATGGATGATGATGAACCGTCAAATGATAATGATGAACGGGATGAACCGTCAAATGAATGTGATGAACGGAATGAACCGTCAAATGAATGATGATGAACGGGATGAACCGTCAGATGATAATGATGAACGGAATGAACCGTCAAATGAATGATGATGAACGGGATGAACCGTCAGATGTATGTGATGAACGGGATGAACCGTCAAATGATAATGATGAACGGAATGAACCGTCAAATGATAATGATGAACGGGATGAACCGTCAAATGAATGTGATGAACGGGATGAACCGTCAAATGAATGTGATGAACGGGATGAACCGTCAAATGAATGATGAACGGAATGAACCGTCAAATGATAATGATGAACGGGATGAACCGTCAAATGAATGTGATGAACGGAATGAACCGTCAAATGAATGATGATGAACGGTATAAACCGTCAAATGGATGATGATGAACGGGATGAACCGTCAAATGATAATGATGAACGGAATGAACCGTCAAATGATAATGATGAACGGTATAAACCGTCAAATGTATGATGATGAATCATCAAAATGTCTGCTGGGGATTGAATGAACGGTTGTATGTCAAACTTTCCATATTGCAGCTTTTAAACTTGCATTTGGAATTTTCTTTTGCTTGGATAAAGAAGAGGCGGAGGCTTCAAAATCTGAGACCAGATCTGGATGAATCCACAAGATTTCCCCTTTAGAAGTAGTCAAGGGGAAAAGTCCTTCATGTCGGGGAGGAGGAAGGTTCACGAACTCCAGAGTAGTCCGAGGAATGGGAACTACGCCTTCTTCAACCTGCAGAGGTGTGAAGTCACCGAACTGAACAGAGACGACATTAGCCGTCACCGTCTTTTCGTCCTGTTCGAGAGTTACTGCTCCAGATTTGATCATCTCTTGTATTTTTCCTTTAAGCACATAGCATGCTCGAGTAGGATGTCCGATGAATCTGTGGTAAACACAATACTTAGGATGATCAGTCTTACCAACCTCTTCCGGCCTTTTGGGGTCGGGCAATTGAAGTTTGTTGCTTTTGGTAAGACAGTCGAAGATCCCCATGATATCATCCTCATCAAAGGAATATTCCTCCTTGGGACGCTGCGGTCTCTGGGGTTGCTGAGACGAAGTAGGAGCAGGTTGAGAAACGTTGACAGCTAACACTTCTTTGCTTCTCAAGTCAATGGCCAAAGTTTCCTTAGGAGCAGAGGTATCTTTGCCTTTTCTATTATTATTCTGGCGATTGTTGTTGTTGCCAGAATTTGAATTTTGATCATCTTGGTCGGGATTCATGTGAACCCCCAATGTCTTGAACTTTTCGGCGCTGAGTTCTGCTGCCTTAGCATTGATTATGAAAGAAGGCCAATCCTGGAACTGAGTAGCCCCTGTCCACATACTAACAATTGGCAAGAGATTATTCTTACAAGTATCAATTATAACAGCAGATGGAGTTCCCATTGGCATTTTGAGAGCTTCGCGACGGAACCTCTCGATAAATTGCTCAGCAGGCTCATTATTTCTTTGTTTGATTTTAATGAGGGCTGACATAGTCATGTCATTGACGCCTTCATAAAATCGTTCAAGGAACATCTGTTTGAAACCAGCAAAAGAAGTGATACATCCATCTGGTAGACTTCGGTACCAGTCATAAGCAGCGCCAGTTAAGCAACTGACGAATACCCGAGTAAGAAGGGCATCATTAGGCTGAAGAGGATCAGTCATCAATTCAAAATGATTAATATACTGATTGGGAGATGAAGTACCATCGAACTGCATAATGGTAGGGAATTTATATTTTGGCGGAAACTGCATTTTCTTCCATTCGGCGGGATAGGGTTGTTTAATGCCCAACCGTTGTAAGCCTTCCCTTTGTGTATAGGCTTCAAATTAATTCCGCAATTGTTCAACAGCATCATTAGCATTCCCTGAATATTGAGGATTGCTAGATTGATTAGTAATAGCCGGAGGAGGAACTGCATGGTAAGCATCACCCCCAGCACCAATTTGGCTAAAAGTAACCTGAGCTGGTACTGTGATGTTTGGAAGAGGTGGTACCCCCAGACCAGGGTTCTGAGGAGTGGAAGAAATCAATGGTTCAGGAGTTATGACCGGTGGAGTGTGCTGAGCCATAATAACATCATGCATTTTAGCCATCATTTCGGCCATAGTCTTCAATTGTTCCTCTAGTGCAACAATCCTTTGATTCTGATTGTTAGAACCAGAAGCATCTTGTTCTTCAGTAACGTATGCTGTCACTTCTCGTGCCATGACAGATGACACAGTTTGTTCAGAGCCATCACTGTCGACAGCAAAGTCTGAATTACCCCCATCATGAGAAGTAGACCGATCACTGTAAGGAAGATTCCTTTGACCGATTGTTTCTCGGCTTCGAGATCGAGTATGCTGGTAAACACCATCATCTGATTTTCTAAGTCGGTCAAGATAGTGCTGACTAGGTCTCCGGGTCTTTCCGTGCTTGCATTTTCTACCCCCAGAGTCTCTGGAAGTCATGTTGACGTAGGCGAACATTACCTCTTCTTCACCATCGGTCTCCTGTGGTTGTCTGAGAGAAGTGGGGGTGATATCCCGTTTCTGCCTGAGATGATCCCGAAGATCAGAGACAACGGGATGAGAAGAAGTAGCAGGGATATACTCATAGATGACATTTGGAACATGATTCCGATTTCGTAAACGTTCGATTCCATGAGTATAAAGAGAGGTACTCATCTGATTGGCGTAATTGTCAGGATTCCTTGCCCCAAAAGGTTGATATTGAGGTAAGTTAATCTTAGCATATTTGCGTTTCACAGAGGTAGGTTTTGATTGGGGTTTTTTATTGAGATATGCCCGTAAATCATTTAAACCGCCCCTGAGAACCTCAGTTTGTGAAACTTGTAATTTGCCTTGTTCGGATCGTGAAATCCGCAAATTAGGCAACTCCTGAATATTTGCCTTGGGAGTAGGTAGAATACCTCTCTGATTAGTACGAGAATCTTTGTAAAAAGAAGTTTTTGTACTAATAGGTGCAGAGACACTATCAGTTGGATCCTCCTCGATAAGAATCGAAGAAGACTTGGAAAAGGCCAGAGGACCTTTTCCATTGTTTTGAGATGAAGGGATAACTAAAAAGCATTTCCCTCTGTTATCTTTCAAGTTTTGAGCTTGGGAAGATTGGGAGAAGACCAAGGGGCCTTTTCCTTTTGATGGAATGGAAGAAGGAACAGCCAAAGGACTGTCCTCAGCAAACTGCGCCTGAGCAGTTTGGGGTTTCTGGATTCTGGAGTGATTCGGAGTAGACTGCGCCTGAGTAGACTGCGCCTGAGTAGACTGCGCCTGTTTAGTCAGGGCAGCAAATGTATTGGATTGAGCCTTGGCAGCATCAGAAGATTTAACTTGTGCCAATTTGGCACAAACTGTGCCAGAAGAAGGTTTGGTGGTAGACTGCGCCTGTTTCCCTAAGGAGAGAATAGACTGCGCCTGATTGTGAGGCAGAGATTGTGCTGTTTTGACATGAACTGTGCCAAAAGATGGTTTGACAGCAGACTGCGCCTGTTTCTCTAAGGAGAGAACAGACTGTGCCTGGTTGGCATGTTTGGCCGCAGATTGCGCCTGAACATTCTGTTTCCCTAAAGAGGGAACAGACTGCGCCAGGTTGCTAGAGATAGGCACTGGTGTCTTGGAAACAACAGGTTGTGCCGAAGAAGTGGCAGCGTTCTTCATCAGAGAAGGAGCAGAGTTCTTGGGAGCCCACACTGAGCGAGTCTTACTCTTGACGGAAGTCGTAGTGCGGCGAGGAGTGCTTTGTGCATTAATCATTGCTTCGTAAGCCGTTTGGTCGACTTTCACGACCAAAGTCTTCTGCGTCGAGCCAATAGACGCCGTGTCACATTGAGTTGTCACCTCTTCATCGGAGGAAAAGGTCGTCCCCAGCAGAGTCGCCATTTTGTTTGCAAAAACAAAAGTATGATCTTTATTTCACAAACTTTGTAAAGAATATTACAAGAATTCTGGAAAAGTACAACTATAGGAATCCGATCTGGATGACGATCGCTTTATCCCTTGGACGATGTGAACTTTTGAAGACGAAAGCTTTTGAAGATGACTGAAGGCAGGAAGCCTCTGATGGAACGAAGGCAGGAAGCCTCTGATGAACTGAAGGCGAAGAGCCTCTGAAGAACGCAGCAGCACTTTAGCAAGAACTCCTGGATTCTCTGAAGAGAATAATCTCTCTGTGTGTAATCTGATCTCTCTGATCTCTCCTCTGTTGAATGGAAACGAAACTCTATTTATAGAGTTCTGAAATAACTGTTTTGGGCAGTTATTCTGGAGAGTGCCTGGTTGAAGTGCGCCTGTTTTGAGCACGTATGACAAACTGCGCCTGTTTTGAGCACGTATGACAAACTGCGCCTGTTTTCACTCCATTATCACGAACGTGCACCAACTGCTCTAGACACGTGGCATTATTTGATTGACATGCGCTTGGTCGTGTACAGTTAGTGGGACACGTGTTGGACATGTAGAGTGGTAGTTAGACGTTGAATTAGTCAAAGTGCGCCTGTTTCAGGGACACGTGGTAAGCTCTGAATTGATGTTGTTTTGAACTGCGCCTTCTTCGTAGGCGCAATCTGCAAAGTGTGCTGAGTTTGGATAGAAGTAGGCGCAATCTGCGAAGTGTGCTTGATATAGTCAAAAGTAGGCGCAGTCTGTTGATAGCGCCTAGTTCTTTGATGTAGGCACGGTCTGTTTAGACAGCTGTCATATCTTCCTCGAATGTTGTGTTGTCAGAGTAATGATAAGATATCTCTTCGATTTCCGTGCTATCAGATAATGATGATTATGTGATCTACGCGCGGTTTGAGAAGCGCGCCTCTCTGAGTACTGAATAGGCACTATTTGAGTTTGATTGAGAAATGGGCGCCATTTGAGTTAAAAGTAGGCGCTGTTTGTTGTTGACTGAAAACTAGGCACAGTCTGCCCTGTTGACGAAAAACTAGGCACAGTCTGCCCTGTTGACGGAAAACTAGGCGCAGTCTCCCCAGATTCATGAATTAGGCGCAGTTTGGCTAACTGGCTGAAAACTAGGCACAGTCTGATTTTTTTTTTTTTTTCGACCTACAATGCTGTATGATAATCGTAATAAAGAGAGGTAGACAGCACTACAAAGAGGACGATGTCCTCATGTTACAGTGGCATGACACCACGAAGAGGTACCAGGTAGGATAAAGCCTCGGCTTCGCAAGCCATGTCATAGCGGCGTAACACCGCACGGAAGCGCAAGGCTTCATGCTGGGTAGTTGGCACTACAAAGGGGCTTGTGACCTCATGCTACAGTATAGTATGACACTACGATGAGGTACCCAGGTGGGGTAAAGCCTCGGCTTTAAGCCATGTCATAGCGGCGTAGCACCGCTAAGAAGCGCAATGCTTCATGCCATGACTCTTTATAAAGAACTCACCTATAGTGTATGGACAGAGATATCAGGCCGTCTCTTGAGGGTAAACTTGTAGACGCCCAAAAATTATACACTGAAACCAGGCTGGCACCAGGCCTTCAATGTGCAGCCAGAAGCACAGTTGATGTCATTATATGAGTAGGAAGAATTGCAGTTATGGTACAGAATTCAAGGCTTAGTCCATTCTTGTATCATGCTGTCATTTAACCTATGCGGGAAGATTCAAGTCGTAGCGACATCTCTCCTAATGCATGATGGGCAGTCACTGTGGGGAACGCTCAACCCATATATTGAGATATGTGGGGGATTGTTGGTGTTTTTGCCTTTGGACTAGAAAAGATAGTCCCACATCGGCTACACCAAATGGTGAGTATCTCAATATAATGCATTGCTTGTGTTGAGGTGTGCACATGAGGTGTAGTGGGGCACAAGTTTGTGCCATGTGGAAGTATTTTCCTAGAAGAAAAAAGGATTAAATCCAACAAGGATGCAAGTTAATTTTTGTTGTGCGGACTCGGACTCGGACACGGACTCCAGGATGTCTCGTGCATGCACGGGAGTGTTCGGGGGGTAGGCGTGGACTGGCACACTTCTATGCTGATTATGGGATGATCTAAAATATCAAACTCTATTTTTGAGTATTGGTATTTTAGTCCCACATCAGATAGGAGAAGAGGTGAAGTCTCAACTCCACTCTATAAATAGAGCCCCTTGGCCTCCTTTGAAAGATGCACCAAGAAGAGAGTTGAGGGAGTCTGTTAAGTCCAGGAAGCCCGTTCAAGTCTCAAATATTGACTTACGAGAGTTTTAGAAGTTCTTCGTGAACTTGCTGGTTCCTGGAAGCTGTTCGTGCTCGTGTGGGACGAATAAAGCTATGAGCAACGGTGGTTCATTCACCCCAGCATCTCATTCTCGCCTGTCATCGCTGCTGTTGCCTTTTACAGTAACTTCTTTTTAGAAGCTCTACTGCCGATAGTTGCTTGCACAAAGTCTCTTTAGATTTTTTGTGTATTACGTAGAATCTTTTTAGATCCTCGTAATTCAGAATCCTCCAGGATCTCTGTTGCACATCTTCTTTAAGGTGCTGCATTTGAAACGTTGTGTGTACAATTGTTTCATTTTCAGAATTTTCCATCGAAAATTGTGCCTCGGCACTAACATATTATTGACATATCTAATGACATATTAACATATTTGAGGAAAACAATTTCCAACTATCTACACTAGTATAGTTGCACGTACCTTACATGTATTTTAACCGTCTTTTAGTTATTATTATTTTTACTTGGAAAAAATAAAAGATACCTTAAAAGTAAACTACATTTAAAAAATTTATACGGAATTACCTTAGTTGTCTACATTAAATTTAATGAAAATTTCCAGTCAGAGCATAAAAAATATACAAAATTATAGCTAAAGCACAAACTTTGTCAAAATTATCAATAGAGCACAAGAACGTCCTTCCGAAGGACGTTCTACCGGTGAAATGAGTAAACAAATTGTTCTTTTAACGGACGTTAACCGTAAGGAAGACGACGGAAAAATAAATATATTAAAAAGGATTTCCTTGAGAAAAACCCCATTAGGAAGGCCGTTTTCCTTGAGAAAAATGTCCTTCCTAAGGTGTTTTCCTTTTTAATATATTTTTTGTGGTCTGGCTAATTGAAAGATGGGATGGGATTGTAATGTTGATATATTTATCCTTTAAAGACTTTCTTAGGAGGGGAAGGAAGTCCTCATTTGTTAGGAGGGGAAGAAAGTCATCATTTGTTACTAACATTACTATCTCATCTCATCTTTCAATTAGCCATACCATAAGGAAAACGTCATTCCTAAGGACGTTTTTTTATATACTTATTTTTCCATTGTCTTCCTTACGGTTAATTTTTGTAAAAAAAATATTTTTTGAGAAAATTTATCAAATGTCCAAAAACCGCAAAAGTTTTATGAAAAATCCACCGCAAAATAATATTTTATTGCGTGTCCAGAATTAGCAAAAAATATATAAAAGGGTGCGGAATGACCTTTTTGTCCTTCTAATTTAGAAAATACCCATGAAATCTCGTTTCGATTCGTCCTCTTCTTCCATACGCTGCTAACTTTCGAATCTTGGTTTTCTTCTCCAAAATCTTCAAACCTTACTTCAAAAACTCGTCAGTGACTCTCCATTTGCAATCTTCACACCATATCGTCATCATCAGTTTCCACTTCATCATCAGCAGCAACATCAACTGGAACCCCAGTTATAGAAGAGAGAGCTGATGTGAAAAGAATTAAGAGAGTTTCACATAAGCCAAAGGCTGGTAAGCAAAAAGAAGGTGTAACTTTAAGTTATGTTCATAATTCTGTTAAAATGCATGAGAATTGCCATTCTTCGTATTAAAATAACGGAAAATGACCATTTTTCGTGTTAAAATACAGGAGAATGATCGTTCTCCATGTTAAAATTACGGAGAATTGCCATTCTCCGTGTTAAAATCACGGAGAATGGCCATTCCCCATGGTAAAATCACGGATAATGGTCATTCTTCATGTTAAAATCACGGAGAATGACCATTATTCGTGTTAAAATGACAGAGAATGCCTTTTTCCGTGTTAAAATGCAGGAGAATAGTCATTCTCCGTATTAAAATCACGGAGAATGGCCATTCTCTGTTGTTAAAATCACGGAGAATGTCCATTCTCCGTGTTAAAATGCAGGAGAATAATTATTCTCCGTGTTAAAATCATGAAGAATTGCCATTTTTCGTGTTAAAATCACGAAGAATGGCCATTTTCCATGTTAAAATGCATGAGAATTGTCATTCTCTGTGTTAAAATGACGGAGAATGATCTTTTCCCGGGTTAAAATACAGGAGAATAGTCATTCTCCGTGTTAAAATCACGGAGAATGACCATTCCCCGTGTTAAAATGCAGGAGAATGGTCATTCTCCGTGTTAAAATCACAGGAAATGGTCATTCTTCATGTTAAATGACGGAGAACAGTTGACAAAAAACCTATTTTTTAATTTTTTTGTAGGAAAAAAAATTGTCAGGAATAAAGATTCAAGAGTTTTCCGTTATTCTTTCAAAACGATGCTAACTCTTATGGAGGATGTCAAAGAAGGTGGCGGCCTTTTTCCCGAGCCAGTTATTGAGTCTTTAAAAAATACCGGTTTCTATAATTTCGTTGAGGTATTCTAAAAAAAAAAGTTGGCAAACAAGAATTGGCCAAGGTTTCAGAAGGTCTTGAGAATTTGATAGGAACTTATTTGGAAGACAAAGATGACATCGGATACTTTGAATTGAGCACTACTGTTAAAATAGCGTCAAGTGTGGACGATATGACAATCATTTTTGGTCTACCACTGAAGGATGAAAGTGAGGATGATGCTTATTACAGAAGATTGATCATAGGAAAAAAATAACAGACCACACCACCGACATCGTTGAGAGTGTGTAGAGATCACTTCACAAGATTGCTTAATTCCAACGGCAAACACTCAGAAGTCATGAATACGAAAGTGAGACAGAAGTTCTTTGAATTGTTACAACGACTTCGTAACGGAGATGAAGATGTTAATCCAGATGATTTGGCCAAGTTAATAATCTTCCACTTGTGCCAAACATTATTTTTCACAAAGTCTCACGGTTCAAATTTACCGTATAGGTTATTGGCCTTGGTAGACAGTATAGAAGTTACAACAGTATCTGCTGAACAAGGTTAATCTTGGCGTATGTCACGGAGAGCATCAAGAGAACTACGAGTAAAACTGTTGAACTACGAACGATCTTTGCGATCTCTACTGAAGACGAGAGCAATGGAATTCAGATCTCTCGTGAAGAAGAATAAGAAGACGAACATCGCAATCCAAATATGAGTTTGTGAATTCAAATACATATATATGACCAAATTTGTGCGAATGGGTAGTTATGGTATTATCAAAATGACAATTTTGTAAATACATAACATCTAAAGGGGATCTTGGAATATTTAACGTAAAAATACATAATTTTGGGTATTTCATAAAACCCACATGTGGGTGGATTTTTCATAAACACCCATCCCGAAGTGGGTATTTCAGCAATTTTCAGATAATTTTTTTTTACTTATTTCACCGGTAGAATGCCATTCGGAAGGACGTTCTTGTACTTTAAGTCATAATTTTGATAAAATTTGTACATTAGCTATAATTTTGTATATTTTTTATGTTTTGATCGAAATTTTTTGGTAAATTTAATAAACAAATTTAGTTAGTAAAATTAGATACCGTAAAGCTAGAGCTGTCAAGACGGGCCGGCGGGGCGGGCCGGCCCGTAACCCACCATAACCCACCATTTGGCGGGGCGGGGCGGGCCGACCCACCATTTTGGCGGACTGGAAAAATTCCAACCCAGCCCAACCCACCGGTGGGCCGCGGGCTAGGCGGGCCGGCCCGCTTAATTTTTTAATTTTTTTAATTATTGTTTAGTTTCTTAAAAAGAAAAAAATCATATATATAATATTTTCTACTCACTCTCATATGCATCAAATTACCAGTAAAATACAAGAAATATTGTAATAGTAGATATTTCTTTAAAACACCTTCATTCATGTAAATAAATGAGCAAATTTAATATTTTATACGTCATTACTTGCATTAAATGAGAATTTTTATTATTTATAATATATATCTCATATATCTGCTAAATAAAAAATTTAAAAAGTTTATAAAAAAATAGATGGCGGGACAACCCACTTAGCCCGCGGGCTAGCCCACCGCGGGGCGGGCTACTAGCGGGCCAGCCCACCTAGGCTCGCCTGTTTGGCGGGCTCCTAAATGCTCGACCCAACCCACCTTTTTGGCGGACTGGGCAGGCCGGCCCAACGGGCTTAGCCCATTTTGACAGCTCTACGTAAAGCTATAATTTTCTTATTATATAGTAGCCCATCATCCAAATGCATATAACCAAATATCTAATTAATATTCCGATGATGCTGCGCACCGGTCCGGTCCGGTCCGGTCCGCTGACGTATTCCATGCCACCTTGTACATATCGATATAAACCCGGGCCCACTTTCTCACCGGGACAAACCGGCTACTTCCGGTGACCCAGGTTCTTCTCCCCCCTAGCCGAGCAATCCATCCACATACATTCCCCGTGTCCCCATTCCTCCTCTCCCCATCGAGTTTCTAGGGTTAGGGTTGCGATTTGCTTCTCCCAATCTCTCTTTCTCTATATTGTTCATGGAAGCTGCTCCCGATTCCTCTTTCTCCTCCTTCAATTACTCTCACTTCCTCTGCTGTTGTAGTCGTTATTGTTGCTCCTGAAATTAGGGTTAGGGTTTCTCGAAGCGATGGATCTCTCCCATCCCCAATCGAAACTTTCCTTGGGGTTCCACTCCCACGCAACCGGTGGCGGCGCCGGTGGCGACTCCGTCCCCCGCTCCAGGTCCCAGTCCCTCCCCTTCCAGTCCCTCAACGAGCAGCCGGACAACCGCAGCGACGACGACGAGCAACAATCCGGAGACGAGGAGCAGCGGGAGGAGGAATTCAGCATGCTCGGCCACCCGATCTGCCCCAAGAAGCGGCAGCGCCGCTGCGAGTCCTCCTCCTCCTGCTCCTCCTCCGCCAAGAAGCCCACCCCCGACCCCGACCTCGAGACCCGACGGTCCGCCGTCCGCTCCTGGGGCAACCAGCCCCTCTCCGCCGCCGACCCCGATCTGTTCGACATCATGGAGAACGAGAGGCGGCGGCAGACGTCTGGGATCGAGCTGATTGCATCGGAGAACTTCGTCTGCCGAGCCGTGCTGGAGGCGCTGGGTAGCCACCTGACCAATAAATATTCAGAAGGGATGCCGGGCGCGAGGTATTACGGTGGGAACCAGTACATCGACCAGATCGAGAGGCTGTGCCACGTACGGGCGCTGGCAGCGTTTGATCTCGATCCGGAGGGATGGGGGGTGAACGTGCAGGCGTACTCGTGCACCTCCGCGAACTTTGCGGTCTACACAGGGCTCTTGCTGCCGAACGACCGGATAATGGGGCTGGATTCGCTGTCGGGCGGGCATGTCAGCCACGGGTATTATACGCCAGGCGGGAAGAAGATTTCGGGGGCTTCGATTTTCTTTGACACTCTTTCGTATAAAGTTAATCCGCATACTGGTTACATTGATTATGATAAGCTCGAGGAGAGGGCAATGGATTTCCACCCAAAGATATTGATCTGCGGTGGCAGCTCGTACCCAAGGGAGTGGGACTATGCGAGGCTTAGGCAGATTGCAGATAAGTGTGGCGCGGTGTTGATGTGTGACATGGCTCACATTAGCGGCCTTGTTGCTGCGAAGGTTTGTGCTTTTTCTTTCGTCGGAAAGCTTGTTCTGTAGAAGTAGCATTACTTTTATTGCAGTTGCATAGAACTTGGTTTCGTGAGGGCAAGATTCACATTTTTATTAGACTTATTTGAGTTAGTATAGATCGACCTACTTGTTGCTAACTTATCACATATTTGCATCAATTCTCTAGTCTTTTACATCTTACAAGTTAGAACTTTAAACTTGAGAAGGCTTGTAGAATGGATTAACCATATCTTATAAGTGGTTGTTGACTATGCAAGAACAAGAAAAGAGAGGGTTCTGATATCCTTCCCATGAATATATGAACAAGCATGGTGCTTGGCATATATTCAATGAGAGTAGTTCGACAAGGAAGTACCTTATTGCTTTGTCATGTAGTTTAAAGTTTTAAACTTACTATTAGCACATTGGTAATCTTTGTAAACACCGATGGCTATAATATATTGAAAACAAAAAAGAGAAGATGAAAAGATTTGTAATAAGCAGTGTTCTAGATGGCGGTCGAGGCGGCCTCCTAGGTGGTAGGCGGCTCTGTCCGCACGGCCTTTGTGGTAGGCGGTGGAGTAGGCGGTCAATGGAGGTTTGGCGGTGGGCGGAGGTGAGGCGGCATAAACGGACGCCTAGGCAGATCAATATCTAACAAGACCTTTTTTAGCCAAAATGTAGTATTATGGGCTTATGGTTCACTTTTACAAAACTAAAATTTTATAATTTTCGTTCTACAACTTAGTTATGCATGGAATACCCTTAAAATATGCATATTATGCAAAAACAATGGTAAAATGGTAATAAATGTACATGTATCAACCGTCTAGGCGGTAGGCGGACTCTCTCCGCCGCGCACCCGCCTATCTCCGTTTAGAACCTTGGTAATAAGCGGTAATATATCTCTTAGTGCATAGTACAAGCCAATATGCGTAGTTTTAACATTTAAGACTCCTCATAGAACCTATTACATTTTCAATTATATATCCTTTTCATTTAACTTATTAGGTAGCCATAAGTCTTGTCATCTATGTGTTTCTGTTTGATTGGGTAAATGAAAGAGGCTCAACAGATTCAAAAGGCTCATCTTTCTCACACAGAGAAGAGTTGGTTAGTATGTCATATAAGCTCAAAAGCCTTCGCGTGGATTTGAAGCTCACGTGAGGCAAATCCCTGTCATGAGAGATGAAAATATCCTCTGGAGCACCAGAGTTTGTCATACACAACCTATCAATCTTTTTATGACCATACTATTTAATAGCTAAACGTTTAGATTCCACTTCGTTACAACCATGCTTGGTTATGAATCTTATTATGTTTAGTCGTTATACATATATGATGCTTATATCTTTAAATAGTTGACCAATTAGATGTATCTCATTGTTGGGAGGTGTATAATCACTTTGATTTTAAGAGACAACCGTCTCACATAAGTATCAGGGGACGTTCAACTTAGAAAGTGAGGTGTATAATCACTTTGATTTTAAGAGACAACCGTCTCACATAAGTATCAGGGGACGTTCAACTTAGAAAGTGAGGTGGCTCCCTATTAGAAATAAGTCAGTAATCACGCAAAATGGAATTGGGAGTTAGGTCTCTAGGTTGCTGTTAGGTGGCTAGATCTTGCCTAGGTGCATTCATATTTCTTCTTATTTTTGACATGTAAATGAATTTGGCATTAACCGTGTATCAATGCCTACATCTCTTTACATCAAATTAAAACTTTAATAGATGCCAAGATTAAAATGAAGGAAAGGATAATTGTGGAATAAAATCTGCAACAGAGAAAAGGAAGATGAGTAAACAAGAAAGGAGGAAGAAGAGGAAAGATGAAGTAGGAGCAAGAAAAAGATGGAAACTTCAAAACTTAGTTAATCAAAATAATAGAATAAACAATATACCATTTATCTAGGCTGTAGTGCTTCCACTTTTGCCAGTTTGCCACTATTGTTGCTAATGGTGATTAGGTTTGGAACATAGAAGGGGAAAGAAAGAAAGGAAGGTGAATAAGGTATACATCATTTTGAAGAGATTATGTTCCATACCTGATTTCGCTATTTTGAGTTAGTGTGTGGGACCTATTTTAAATGTCTTAGGTATTTTGCCTAATTTTCTATGTGGGCCTAGGCTTCCTAGTTCAACCAACCAGCATCCATGTGATGCATGCTTGGTCTTGCGGCTCTTGCCCTGATTCCGTCACATCTAGATTTTGCCAATGTCTCCTTTTTTTCAAGTAAAGACGCCATACCCTCAACAGGGCATAGGAAATAGGGTCAATGATACAACCACATTTCCTGAACAAGAGAAAACATAAGGGCTGAACTACCATAACCTCCAAAGTTATTTCTAATTTCCTCAAGAAGGCCCCATAGATTCTAATTTTGATGCTATTGAAAATGACCTTCGCATGTCATTCATTTCTAAGGGCCTCTTCGGTTGTTGCATGGAATTGAAATACCATTTTGGTTTGTAATTCCTCAAGAAGCCCCCATAGATTCTAATTTGATGCATGGAATTTGAATTATTGCAGTTGGGTTGCACATGGATTTGTTTCCTCTTACAGAAAGTTAGCAACCACGTGGCCCCACAAGATTAGCACATAATATCCATTAGATTCCAGTTTTTTGTTTTCACATGTTTCCTGAGAGGATTCCCGTTCTTCAGTCTTGTATAGAGAGATGATAAATGTAATTCCCATATAATTGCAAATTCCCGAATTCCTAATAACCAGACGATGGAATATAGGCAAAGTGCTGGAATTGAGTGTTTGAAATCCAATTTCCCGCAGCCAAACAGGCATATTCCTGTTTATATTTTAATTAATTAGCACAAGGAAAGTCTAGTTTTTTTTTTTTTTTAAAGTTATCCATATCATAAAGATATTCTCAACAAACTTGTTATATATATATTTTTTCTGCTCTGGGTTTGTACATCCATAGCCGATCAAATATGGATGCATGATGCAAAAGTGTATAATATTGGACTTTCTTCATTCTTCTTTAACCCTACAGGTTCAAAGAGCTCAAGTTACTGAATGCTGGTAATCCAGCTTTTTGCTTTTTTAGTGCTTGACCAAAATCTTAAAACAATGGACTTTGGGAGTCCTGGAAGGATCATATACAGGCAAGAGGAGCCAAGTCATCTCAAGAGCCATGTCAAACCTTTCCCAAAATTGCAGAAAAGACATCAAAATCTAGAAGACACACACACATATCTTTTAAATCTGCTCCCCTTGGTCTTCTTAAAAATGATTACTTGGATGTCATCTGGAACTCCTGGGCGGTTGCCTTTAAGAAGCTTGAATGCAAATAAAATTATTACTTGGATGATATTCATTCTGTCTACCAAGGTGATGAGCAATTGGAAGTAGTGTCACAATCCACAAGTCTAAATAAGTTGCAAAATCACTTTCCTTGTTAGCCATAACATTAAACCTGTAATCTTTATAGTTTTGTTAATCTGATAAATTTATAATCTTTCTTTATAAGCTTGTTTCAGTATATCAATTGGAAAAGTTTGATATCATTGTTTGTTAGTACTAACCATGTTTTTTTTAAATTCTCAGGAGTGTCTCAGCCCATTTGATTATTGTGATATAGTTACGTCAACAACACACAAAAGTCTTCGGGGTCCTAGGGGTGGTATAATATTCTTTAGGAAAGGAAGAAGGATAAAGAAGCGGGGGTTTTCTTTATGTCAAACAGATGAAAGTGATCAGTATGACTTTGAAGATCGGATAAATTTTGCTGTTTTCCCGTCGTTGCAAGGGGGGCCTCACAATAATCATATTGCTGCCCTGGCTATAGCTTTAAAACAAGTTGCTACTGTTGAATATAAGGCATATATCCAACAGGTCAAGAAAAATGCTCAGGCGTTGGCGTCTGCCTTATTGAGAAGAAAATGCAGATTACTAACTGGGGGTACTGATAACCACTTGGTACTTTGGGATCTAAGAACTTTCGGATTAACAGGTACAATTTTTTTTACTGGTTCTGATACTTCGCGTTAGTACTTATTCAAATTGTCATTGTTGAGTATTTGTTTATATATTCTTTCTTTTAGCTTTAGATATAAATGGTTAAGTGAATGTATTTAGGATTTTCTTGATTAAGTAACAGAATATTTAGCGCTCTGAAGATTATCTATTTAGGCACGTGTTACCATTGGTTGGGAGTGGTGGGGTGTGTATTGTGACATATAGTTTGTTTTCCTTATACTATTGTCAGGTTGTCATAGATCTTGTGCGCCAAGGAATGCCATTGCTAAAATATTGGGGAAGGAAGCTACTGGGTTGAGAGGTTCTGGTCATAAAAGACCTAAATACCACATAGTTGTTAAAATAAAAATCTCTCTTATTGGTTATGCTGCTTACTCTCTTTCAATTGGGATAATTCACCACTTCGGCTAGACTGAGGAATATATGAAACAAAGATGGATAGTTGGTATTTGTGTTCATTTTTAGTGCAGAATTGAAATATATGTCAAAGCATACTATTGAAAGACATGCTTAATGAGGAAGTAAATCCGGGTAGAATAGAATAAAAGGTTTTAATTGTTAATTAATGGTAGTACATTTCAATGATTATGCCAAAGTCACAGTAAAATAAAGGGTTATTAAAATCCATACGAGTGTATATATTACATGTGATGACTGGATTAGTCAGTATCACCTTTTTAATAAAGAAAATTAGCAT
This sequence comes from Iris pallida, assembly GCA_029216955.1. Classification (NCBI taxonomy): domain Eukaryota; kingdom Viridiplantae; phylum Streptophyta; class Magnoliopsida; order Asparagales; family Iridaceae; genus Iris; species Iris pallida. Next base: position 8,469,939 of record JANAVB010040417.1, read on the forward strand.
CAAATAATTCCTTTTCTTAATACTATGATCAACTAAAATGCACTGTTTAATCAGGACAAACCTAGATAGATGAAAAAGGACGGTACTGGAATATGCATGGAAAAGAGAGTGGAATGTGTATAACATTGTTGGAGAATCTTATTCTTGTGGGACTCAATAAGTCTGACATCCGTACCAATATCCATGGAACGTAGTACGCTATCGGTTTCATATTACTGCCAATTATTTCTGTTTAATGTTTAATTTGGCATTATGATCTCATCCAATGTGTCTCACCGTGTTATATTCTTGCAATTCAATTCTTTTCATGGGAGGCATACCATAAATCATGGATGACAGAAGGTTGTTTGAGATGTTTTGACATGTGCAACATAGTTCAGTGTTTGTCACAACATTGTGAGCCTGGAAAGAGGAAGTAAAAGAAAGAGACTGTTAGTTGGATATTTGGAATGGTTGACCTCAAAAAAATTTGCTACCAAGACTTTTGTACTTTGTATCCTAATATGTTAAACCCATTCAATGTTCGTTTCAATGTTCTAGATGGAAAGATGTAGTGTAAAGTAAAGTGTACATTTTATTTATTCATAATACACCCGGCCATTCTTCTCTTTCAGGAAATCCCATGTTTCCATTCCATATTAGCATTTCAACTGTACATGTATGTAGCCAAACATGATGCTAGTCTTACTTAGCATAGCTTGCAGTTGAATAGTAGCACGGTAAGACATTGCAAGCAACTCTTCTAAGAGTACTCTCGGAGTTTTATTACCTTATTCGAGTTTGTGTTTGAAATCTTTGGGTGTTTAGAAAGTGGAGGAAAATATTAGTCTGACTAATGCTGATCATAAAGCGACCCCAAAATTAGTACATCTTATTTCCTTTTACTTGTATCTAATCGAGTAATATTAGCTTTTCTAAAAAATACCCTACTCATTCCAGCATCAAATACCAATTTTTTTCCAAGCATGACTATGAACTGTTTTAACAACCTATCTTTGGAAGAATATGTGAATCTGATCAGGTTCGAGTCTCATTCTGCATCATGAATCCTTATTATATAATGCGAGTTTTTGAACTGGAAGTGATGTCTCCAAGCATGGTTTGTGCACCTCTATCAAAAGTAATATATCATGCCTATGTTGGGTGTTTTATTTGTCATTCCTCCATTCATTCTGCGTATGGGATAATCTAGACATGTATAGCAGTAGAAACAATACAAGAGCATTAGAAGAAATTATAAACACACAAAGTTGGACGTGTCTCTTACAGTTGCACATTCAAGCCACATTTCAGGAGAAATAATTATCCGACTCCCCATTAGTCAAGACTCGTTATTGTGATGTTTTATAGATGGGAGCCATGTAAATCTAATGTGCAGTATCTTTGAAGTACATCATGTTACTATTACTTTGAAAATTCTTTTTAGGCATGTCAGTGATCTTCATTTTTAACAGGTAAAAACTTTGAGAAGGTCTGTGAGGCTTGCCACATCACCCTGAATAAAACTACAGTTTTTGGTGAAAATGGTTGTATATCACCTGGAGGCGTAAGGATAGGTAAGTCCTTGATAGGGTTTTTGTTTTCTATTTCGAAAGTACAAAATTTTCTAATATAATACTTTTACTTTTTCTGTGTATTTAGGTACTCCTGCCATGACGACAAGGGGCTGTTTGGAGGGAGATTTTGAGAAGATAGCTGAATTCCTTTCAGGGCTGTTCAGATTGCAAGTTCTTTACAAAGAGAACATGGGAAGTATCAAAAGGAATTTCTCAAGGGTCTTGAGAACAGCAGGGAAGTTGCTGAGCTAAGAAATCTCGTCGAGGCATTCTCCTTCAAGTTTGCCATGCCAGGAATTGACTGAGGCTTCTGATTACGAAGATCACCTTGTTCTTTTCACTCAACATTGGTAAACCTAAATATTTGGCACATTTTTACCTGATCGCTTCTCTGTAAATTTGAGCCTGCCAACATCAATCATTATGTACACAGTTACATTGTAAAATTGGATTCCAGTTTTTATTTCTGTAATGGTAAGCGAATCTGATTCAGCCTACCTGCTTTTAGTTACTAGCCCTGATTTTGTAGAATATAGAAGATGAACTTTCCCAGTTTGATACCATATATAAAAAGTGTCTTTGCTTTCTACGAGTATCATATTGTTTTGTTCTTTGTTCTGATACTGTATTATTATTTATCTTATCTGGTGATCATTCAAGTCACATCCTGCCATTATCGTTGATTCTCACCGCAGATAAACCAAATTCTCCAACATATACTAGAGGGATCTTGCCATTATTATGTACGCCGTGCCGCCTTAACTGTATGTTTTAGGAACAGCTGATGAAAACTATTCTTCTCGAGTTTATTCGATAATCGTGTTTAGTTGAGAGATGTCTTTGTGGGTATTTGATGGATGTTTCCATAGAAGGTTCAATTTGCTGTATACAAATGGTTTTGATGGAGTCAGTCTCTTGGGTCTTATTCTTTGGGAGAGGGGGTGGTTGTGAAGGACCCATCAGAGAGGGACTATGAGAAGAGGAAGGACGGTCATCTGAACCACAAACAATGTCAGGCTGCTGCCTGCAGAGAGTTCTGCTCATCATCTCCCTTCTGTTGAACAACCTACCTAAAATCAGACAAAAGCTTTCACCAAACTTCTATGCCCAGCTTTTCTCTCTCTCTCTCTCTCTCCCCCTCCCTCTCTCTCTCTTCTGTGTGATACAGTAAAGAGAAACAGAGAATCTCTAGCCCCCCACTTCCCCCCTGTTCTTTTACCAGTGGAACCAATAATGATAGGAGCAAGGAAAAGAAACAAAGCCAACCACCATGAAAAAAAAAGCAACCAAGAGAGAAAAAAGAGACATGGCTGAAGGAAAGGAAAAAAACTACTCTAGTCGGTTACTTTTGGGCTAAGTTCTGTTGTTGAGAAAAAAGTTTTCACAGTAGAATGAAAAGCTTGATTCTGGACATGACACCTTCCTTTCCTGGCATTCATTCAATTCCTCCTCCCCCTACTATATTATAATCCACTACTATCCTTACAAGTTAGAAGCCAAATCAACAAAAATAGTACACATATATGATTATATTCCATTCCCTCCCCCCCCCCCCCCCCCCCCCCCCCCCCCCCCCTCCCTACCCTCAAAAGCTGCCTATGAAATCTTCCCATCCTGTTATGATTGATGAGCACACAAAATTTATAACAGCAGTTAGAAAATTCTAATACAGCAGTAGATGTAGATCCATCCATCCCCCTCCTCCCTATGTTTTTACTTGGTTTTCTGATTTCACCTATGGCTGCACAAGTCCAGGAGCTTCTTCCTCCCTTCCACAATCTCATCAAAGAAGTCATCCAGCTGGCCAAGTATATTCTCAGTCCCGGATCTCAACTGCCCAAACCACCCCTTGAGCCTCTCCACCACCTTGTCGTCCAAGCCCCTCTCCATCCCCTCCTTCACCTCCTCCACGCACTCCCTCGCCCTCCGGAACTCGTACATCAGCACCCCGGGCCTTCCCTCCCCCGCCGCCACCATCCTCTCGGCCTCCCCCGCCACCCTCCGCTGCAGCCGGGACGCCGACACCATGAACCCGGAGCCGAAGAAGAGCGATCCCTCCTCCGCGACGCCGCCGCCGCCGCCGGACCCCCCGGGGCTGGGCCGCCAGCAGAGCAGCCCCCAGGCCAGGACGGTCAGGAGGGACGAGCTGACGTTCCTCATCGCGTACAGGACCCCCCTGAACCCGTTGAACCCGTTGAGCTTCGACTCCGCGCCCGCCCTCTCGTCGAGCCGCAGGTTCAGCGGCTCCATCCTCGTCTCCGCCGCCATCCTGTTCTCCTCCTCCAGCCCCATTGCCTCCCTCCGGCACACGGAGATCGCCCGCATTACCTACACAAACACAAAAAATCCTTAAAGAACACAACGGAAGGGGAAAAAAAAAAGCGTTATATATAGTAAGGACCTGTCGGGCGAGGTGGGGGTTGTCGAGGGAGGAGATCACGTCGGCCCCGTTGGCGCAGTAGCTCTCCATGGAGGAGACCCCGAGCTTGAGCACGTGGCAGGCCTCCCAGAGGCGCGAGCTCTCGTCCATGTACTCGTCCAGCCACTTCTCCCCGACGGGCAGGTGGAGCTTCTGGACCAGGTGGGTGAGCTGCGAGTGGAAGGACCGGAGCTGGGCGAGGACCCTCTGCAGGAACTGCAGCGACATGAAGTCGGACGACGACGCCGCGAAGGAGCGCTCCAGGTCCTCCATGCCGTGGGTCAGGAAGGCGTAGAAGCCGTTGACCGACGACGACGACGAAGGCTTCATGGCTGGCTGAGTGAGGGGAGTAAGGAGAAGAAGGGAGAGGGGGGAGGACTTAAATGCTGAGCTTCCTATGGTTTGAAAGGGGGATTTAAGAGAGTTTGGGAGCAATGATGAGTGTTTCCTTTGGAGGGGAAAGGATGATTGGGAATCTGCCAATGTGCATCAACTCATTGAAAACACACACTTCCATTCACTCACTCACTCACTTACTGGAGAAGAAAGAGTAGTGAAAGTGATTGGAAGTGGAACGTATGTATCTCCTTGTTATGAGAAGACTTCCTTGCTTTTATAAGAGAGAGGAAGAAGAATAACAGGGGAACAATCCAATTCCATGTTTGACTCACTCACTTCCAGTGTGCTCAGTTTCCCTCCCCTTTTCCCTTTTTTATCTTTATACTCACTTCGTCCCCTGAGTTCAAGCTTGGCTTGCCAGAGGGGTCCAACACCTGGCTCCTTTCGCTCGCTCTCTCGCTTTTGATTACTAGTCGATTTTCGCGTCATGTGGGGGTGGGGTTGGCCCATCCCCGGCGCGAAACGAATGATGGTGGTGCACGATGGGCTCGCTCGCCCCACCGCCGTACCAAGGGGAGGGGGGGAATGGGAATGATGGATTCCATTGTATCCGCCCCATGACTAATCCATCTTCTTTTAAGGTCCCCTTTTCGCTAACCCTATTCATGAATGCATCGGTTTCGTATTATAGTCTTGGGGGGGTTGATGCTCGTGGGTTTTCGGAGAATGGGATTCTTGGGCTTGAGAGAAGAGCATGTTGGTCTTTTGAGATCTCATTGGAAAGTGAGAGGAGCTAATGAGCACACTCACCATCCTCACTTAGCCCACCCCACCCCTTTATTCTATTAGGGTGCATTTCCATTGCTAGGTTTTCAATTGTAGAGGGATATGGGACCAAAGCAAGAAAAAAAAAAGAGAGAAAGAGGTTGTGTTTGTGTATCAATGTGTGTGGGAGCCCATGTTCTCCTATCTCGACTCATGGCCACCATGCCCCAATAATAAATGTGCAACTCCCTTTGAGGACCACCTCGCAAAAAAGAGAGTCGGCAGTCTACTTGTCAATTCCTCGAAAGAGTTCCATGCCACTTCCCCCCAGTCTTCAGTTTCCTCACATATGGCTCTGATGTGACACTAAGAAGACCACAGTGGCAGCATTTTCAGACCGAACATCCACACCAATAATTTAAGACTCGTGTTGTGTTTTGAGGAGAGTTAGGGAGTGTAGATGCAGATGATAGGAACCTCTGTATGGTGAGTTATAGCAACTAGGGCTGCAAATGAGCCAAGCCGTTCGTGAGCTGCTCGAAGCTCGGCTCGATAAAAGCTCGTTTGAGCTCGGTTCGTTTACTAAACAAGCTGTGCTCAAGCTTCATTTTCGAGCTCGTTTAATAAACAAGCCAAGTTCAAGCTTAGAAGTACTCGGCTCGTTTGAGCTCGCGAGCTGGCTCGTTTATGAGCTTGCGAGCTGGCTCGTTTAGAAGCTTGTTTAGGAGCTTGTTTAGAAGCTCATTTGTTCTTTATTGAATTCTAATTTTATATATATTTGTGCATTATATATTTATATGTCCTTAATAATTGATATTAAGGAACTTTTTTAATAAAAAATTTATAATTAAATTGTTAATATTACAAGTACTTGAATTCAAACCTAACTAAATTAAAATCGAGCTCGTTAAGCTTGAAATCAAGCTTAATGAGTTTGAAATAAAGTTGAACGGACTTGAAATCAAGCTTAACAAGCTTGATTTTGAGCTTATCGAACTTGTTTATCAAGCTTGAATCAAGCTTTCTTATCAAGCCAAGCTCGAGCTCAAACCAAGCCAAGCTCAAGCTTAATATAAACAAGCTCGAGCCAAGCTCAAGCTCTAAAATAAAAAATTTATCAAGCTCGAGCTCGAGCTTGAGCTCGATTAATTCTAGTCAAGCCAAGCTCAAGCTTACCAAAGCTTGGCTCGGCTTGGCTCGTTTGCAGCCCTGATAGCAACTGTATAGCTCAGTTTCACTGTTCCATACATCTTTGCGTAGATTCGCATCATCCATCAATCTTTTTTCTTCGAGCGATTGTAGCGCGAGATATTCGACGAAGATAGTCGAGAGGAATGAGTTTGACAAGCAAACATCAGGCAAATTATGTAAAAATTGGGGAAGTAGAAAAGAAAATTGCTTTGCTTTTGCAATATATCAAATCTGAAATATATGTAAAATAAAGGGTCCCAAAACTCTTTGTTCATCAAAATCTTCTACTGGGGTTAACTGGGAAAATCATTCCATGACAAGCTTCCAGAAATTGTAAGTAAAGGTCACATATTATGTTGGTATTATGAGATTTAACAACCGAAAATTATCTCTTCTTTTAACATTCAAAGTATCATCAATCGATCGGTGTCGTGTAAGTGTGGAGAGTTACGAAACAAGAGTACTAGGATGGTTAACCTCCGCATTTTGATCCCTCTAATTTTACGATTTGATCCGGATGATATCTTCAATCTGTTTCGGAGATTTGATCCGGTGGAGGACATGCAGGGGATGGGATCTGTTGTCTCCATTTTGGTGTCCCCAACCATGTCCCCTCTCACAAGGAGAGGTGGACCCTACTAATTTTGAGTGTTAATTTTTTGACAAAACTGGTGGGGTCCACCTCTCCTTGTGAGAGGGGACGTGGTTGGGGACACGAAAATAGGGACAGCAGATCCCAACCCAGCATACAGGCTGGCTTGCCATTGATGCCCAGACACAAGGAGAGGGAAAGGAATCGCTGGCCTTGGTCTTGAACTAGAATTAAGAGTGCTATGATCACTTTGAAAGCTCTTGCTCCTGAAAATAGTGTTGTTTTCCCTTTTTGTTCTTGAGATTTCTTATGGAACTTCTGTTGCTTTACCACAACAATGAGGTTTTGTTACTATATATATATATATATATATATATATATATATATATATATATATGGGAGCGGATCAAAAGTCCCCCTTAAAAAGTCCCCCAAAAACCCCCCTCACTCTAATTCGTAATATTAATGTTAATATTAATGTTAATGTTAATATTAATTTTTTTTAATTTTTTTATATTAATGTTAATGTTAATATTAATGTTAATGTTAATGTTAATATTAATTTTAATGTTAAGTTTAATGTTAATTTTAGTATTTAATGTTAATATTAACATTAAATTACGGATTAGAGTGAGGAGGGTTTTTGGAGGGCTTTTGATCCACTTCCTATATAGGCTTAATTGCTAATTGCTACCCTCAACTATCACACTTTTTCAAGTTGATACCCTAAACTTTTTTTCGTAACAGATTGATACCTCAACTATTTTTTTTTTCAACTTAATACCTAACATTTTAAAAAATTCCAAAATGCCCTTATCCTTTCCCTCCCTCCATCCCCTCCCCCACTCCGCCCCCCCCCCCCCCCCCCACCCCCCACCCCCTGCTAGCTCCGGCCGAGGAGGGCGGCGCGGGTGGCGAGGACGAAGCCGACGCGGGGGTTCCTGGAGGCCGCGGGGCCGCCGGAGCCGTTGAAGCGGACGACGGCGAGGGAGAACGCGGCGGCGGCGTGGGAGCCCAGCGCCGCTCGCGCCATCAGAGCCGCGCCGGAGCTAGCAGAGGGGGGGGGGTGCAGGCGAGGGCGGCGGAGGGGGATGGTGCAGGCGAGGCGGGACGGGGGGGGGGGGGGGGGGGGGGGGGGGGGAGGGGGGGTGCGGAGGGGAGAGGGGGGGGGGGGGGGTGGCCTGGAGTAGAGGGGGGGGGGGTGAGTGGTAGTTTTAAAATTTGGGTAAGGGCATTATTGTCCAAAAAATTATCTGGGTATCAAGTTGTTACAAAAAAAAGTTTAGGGTATCAACTTGAAAAAGCGTAATAGTTGAGGGTATCAAGTAGCAATTAAGCCTATATATATATATATATATTTATATATATATATATATTTATATATATATATATATATATATATATATATATATATATATATATATGGGAATCTTTTGTTCAAGGTCTCTCTCTCTCTCTCTTTCATAAAGCTTATGGAACTACATGACAGCGAGCAATATATTCAATTATTCATCTTCCATTGGAAATAAGGTTGTAGTCTTGTGGAAGGAAAATGAAAACGGTTTTATGCAAGAATGGAATGGAACCCTTTGTATAGGACCATTGCCTCTTTGCTTTTACTTTCCTCATTTTCTTAGCACTGCACACTTGAGTGTTGGCTAGCTACAACTCCTCAAACTTATAATTTTGTTCTTCCCAAAATCAGTTTAAGTGTGCTGATAAGAAAATATATTTTGGGTTATTTAGTTTTATGGTCTCGTATAATATTAGATATTTGCATTTAGGTCTCCATATTTGTCCAGAAGAGGGTTTGGATCTCGTCCTAACACACTACTAAAATATGCTCTATTAGCGACGTCGTTTAGCGACGGAATGAAATTACGTCGCTAACTATATAATATAGCGACTCCTTCCTATTAACGTCGCAATACGTCGCTGAATAGCGACGTTCGGCGACACTAGATAAAGTATGTCGCTGAATAGCGACGTTCAGCGACATATTAAGAAAATATGTCGCTTATATTAAAATTATTGCGACGGTTAGCGACGTCAACAGTGGGCGACAGCGACGTCAACAGTGGACGTCGCTAACTTTTTTACTTAGGGCACATGACTCCCTTTTCCCCCTCACTCGAAAAATTGAAACTCGAAATTTTTTTCCCCCTCTCCCCCCGTCGACTCCCTCCCCCGCGGTGACCCCCCCCCCCCCCCCCCCCCCCCCGTCGAGCTCCTCCTCCTCCTGGAGCTCCTCCTCCTCTCCGGCGGTAAACCCTAACCTAATTCCTCCTCCTCCTTCTCTCCCACACACACACACACCCACCCACACACACACACACACACACACACACACACACACAAACTCGAAATTTTGGACACTGACACTGTGTGTGCGTGTTTTGGACACTGACACTGACACGGACACGACCCTTGGACACTGACACGATCCTTGGACATGTTTTGGGTTTTCCCTTACAGCTTGCGTCTTGCATTTAGAAAATAAAAGATTTCCATGTGCATTTCATACTACTCGGAAAGAATAAACAACAATCTCTCTTTAATTTTTTTCCTATATATAATTACCTACTTGTCCATTTTAAACTTAATGAACAATTTTACTCAGTAAACATAAACAAGGATATGTTTGGAACAAAAAAAAATTACGGTGAAGCCTCAACTTTTCTTATTATATAGTAGTATAGATAGAAAAAAAATCCTTGAGATATGAAACGTAACATAATGATAGAATGTGATCGGAACTCTGGACTTTAGCAAAAATGCATTTCAATCACAATACCACACCTTTTCTTGGAATTATAAATGACTTAAGCTGCTATTTTCTTGATTTTCTTAAACTATATATATATATGCTCTAAATTAGGTCTGGAAGATGTGAAGAATCAAAGTATGCCTAAAACGAGGGGAGAGATAGTAGCTGAGAAAGTGTATTTTTAATGTGCATGAAACCAATATCAAGAAGAATGTCATTAGTCTAGAGTCCTAGACAGATTCTAAATATACATGACAAACAAACAGAGATACAGGAAAATAAAAGATTTCTATGTTTTGGACTAGTGTTTTAGAAACGCCAATTTGATATAAAAGTCCATCCGGAATGTAACTTGCGTCTTGCATATTTCACACATAATAGAACCCCGAATGAAACAATTAAACAGTAGCTATGGATGAATGTCACATGTTGGAAATTCGTACCATGTATATAGGGTTGCTTATAATTTGGACACCTGGAATAGTCGCAAATGAATAGAGTGCATTATTCAAGTATAGTTTCCATTGTGGTTTGTGGGAGGAGAGCCATTTTTTTCTTGGAGCTCTCGTTGAACTAGCTTTGGCTGGTTTGAGCCAAAGTCATCCAGAGGTGTAAGTGAAGTGTAGTCTAGTAACTGTCCAATGTCGGTATAGTATCGGAACATGCCAATGTCGGTATCGGCCTGTTGGATAATATCATTGTTATTAGTAACTGTCCAATGTCGGTATAGTATCGGAACATGCCAATGTCGGTATCGGTCTGTATAGTATCGGTATCGGAACATGCCAATGTCGGTATCGGTCAATATTTGGTATCGGTATCGGTCTGTATAGTATCGGAATATGCCAATGTCGGTATCGGTCAATATTTGGTATCGGTCTGTATCGGATCGGAACATGCCAAACCGTATCGGTATCGGTCAATATCATTGTTATTAGTAACTGTCCGCTACTAATGTGTCCCATAATAAGACATTATATACGAATTTGTGCCTGTTGGATAATGTGTGTCCATCTTTGCAGAATTATTTTCAAATGGATATGAATTACTACTTGCGGAATCGTTCATGGATGTACAATCGTCGTCCTGATGATATGTGTGGTGTGCGGGATGAATACATAGCGGGAGTAGAGCAGTTCCTGCAGTTTGCTAAGGCGTTCCCTCAGTACATGGACGGCACCAAAATTAAGTGTCCGTGTGTGAAATGTCATAACGTGAAATATTATCCAGAAGTGAAAGTGACATATCATTTGTACTCGAGGGGTTTCACGCCTAATTACTATCAGTGGACCGCACACGGAGAACTTGTGTCTTTAGCATCAGAGCCGGAGCCTTACGTTGAGCCGTATATGCATGCGGGACCTAATTTTGTTTCAGATAATCATGCATACGACGACGGGTGCGTGAACATGGTTTTCGACGTTGCGGGGCCTAGTTTCGTTCATGATGCACCTGAGGAGGCACCGAACGCCGATGCTGCACAGTTCATGGAGTTGCTGGAGAATGCAAGGACTCCATTGTATCCTGGTTGTGAGGATCATTCACCGTTGGAGGTGGTTACAAGACTGTTGAGCATTAAGTCAGATTTTAACATGTCGCAAGAATGCTACAACCGAGTGTTGGAGTTGATTATAGAGATCTTGCCGGCGGGTGCTAAGTTGCCTAAAGACTTCTACCGGTCTAAGAGGATGGTGAGATCGCTCTGGATGGGATACGAGAAAATCGATTCCTGTCGCAATGGGTGCATGCTGTACTACAAAGACGACAAGGACGCAGATGTGTGCAGATTTTGTGGTGCTGATCGCTATAAGACAACTAGTACAGGAAGGTCTACCGGTGCAAGAAGACCGACCGATTCAATGCACTACTTGCCTTTAACGTCGCGGTTGCAAAGATTATTTATGGTGAAAGAGACGGCCGAAAATATGAGTTGGCATATGCGAGAACAGATTGAAGGAGTGTTGGATCACCCATCCGATGGAGAAGCGTGGAAGCACTTTGATCGAGTGTATCCAGATTTTGCTTCAGATCCGCGAAATGTCAGGTTGGGACTATCTTCTGACGGTTTTACTCCTTTTGGTCTTTCGGGATCCCAGTATTCGTGCTGGCCTGTGATTGTTACTCCGTATAACCTACCGCCTTGGATGTGCATGAAGACTCAGTACATGTTTCTAACCGTTATAATTCCTGGTCCGAACAATCCCAAGAGGAACATTGACGTGTACTTACAGCCTTTGATAGATGAGTTGAATCAGTTATGGGAAGTAGGCGCTAACACGTACGATGTTTCCAGGAAGCAGAATTTTCAGATGAAGGCAACCCTTATGTGGACCATCAACGACTTTTCGGCCTATGGAATGTTATCTGGATGGAGCACTCATGGCCGTCTCTCATGTCCGTATTGCATGGACCGTAGTAAGGCTTTCCGCTTGAAACACGGCGGAAAGCCGTGCTTCTTTGATTGTCATCGGCAATTTCTGCCAAAAGATCATCCGTTCAGAAGGAACATGAATGCTTTCCGTGCCGGCGTTGTAGAGAAGGGTGATCCACCGCCAAGGTGGTGCGGAGACACGATATGGGAGGAGGTTAAAGATTTTCCAAGTGCTATCGAAGATCCTACAAATGGGTACAAGTGCGATGGATTTGGTAGAGTTCATAACTGGACAAAGAGGAGCATATTCTGGGATCTGCCATACTGGAGTACCAATCTGATCAGACATAATCTTGATGTCATGTATATTGAGAAGAATGTGTTTGATAACATAATTAATACTGTGATGGACGTAAAGGGAAAAACGAAAGACAATCCCAAGGCCAGGTTGGACTTAAAAGAAATATGCAAACGCCCTGCGTTGCATTTGATACAGCAGAATGGAAAACAGTTCCTTCCGAAGTCAATTTTTTCGCTGGACAAGGAGGATAAAGTGAGACTTTGTCGGTGGATCCAGGGCCTAAAATTTCCAGACGGATATGTGTCAAATCTGAGAAGATGTGTCGATCCGAAGGAAAACAAATTGACGGGTATGAAGAGCCACGATTGTCACGTATTCATGGAGAGGTTAATTCCGATTGCATTTCGGGAATTCTTACCGCAGGCAGTTTGGGATCCATTGACGGAGCTTAGCATATTCTTCAGGGATCTTTGTTCTAAGAAATTGCTCGTTGATCGTCTAGAAAAGCAAGAGAAGGACATTGCGGTAACACTATGCAAGCTAGAGAGGGTGTTTCCTCCTGGATTCTTCGACTCTATGGAGCATTTGCCGATTCATCTATCCTATGAGGCACGTGTTGGTGGACCCGTCGAATATCGATGGATGTACCCGTTCGAGCGACATTTGAATCACCTAAAAAAAAAGGTGAAAAATAAGGCACGGGTCGAGGGTTCTATTTGTGAAGCCTATGTTCTCGAGGAGATTACAAACTTTTGTTCGATGTATTTCAAGCCTCATGTTGTAACTAATAGAACGAGAGCTTCCAAAAACGACGAGGGAGATCATGAAAGTAATGATACAATACTGAAGGTATTCAATGCTCCAGGAAAGCCATCGGGTAAGATGAAAAAGAGATATCTGAACGATGATGAGCTAAGGGCTGCTCAGGTGTATGTATTACTCAACTGCGACGAGGAGGAAGTAGAGAAACTGGAGGGGTAAGTAATTAATACGTCTATATTATTTTAATAGTGTTAATTATTATACTATTACATTAATTGAACGATGTTATTTTCAGCATATTTAATGCTGATGTGAGGTCGGGTAGGCCACACATAACAGAAGAAGAACTAGAACAAGAAATGAGGACGAGCTCTGGATGACCGCCGTTGGCGGTCTTCAGAAGGGTACGTACTACGGTACGGGATTCTACGGCGCGTATTTGGCTTCGGAGTCATCCCGGGCCCCCTCGGTCAGTGCGCAGTCTCCGGCTACGCAGGTGTCGTCACGAGCTGAGGATGTTCGTCGTCAGATCGAGGAGCTGCGTCGCGAGTTGCAGCAGCAGATTTCTGATGCGGTCGAGCGACGATCCGACCCTCCGATCGTCACCGGACGATTTGATGCGGTCGAGCGCAGTATACAGGAGCTGATGAGTCTGCATCAGGCTGCAGCTGCCAACTTGCAGACGCTCACCGAGTCTACGCAGCGCACGGAGCGTAGACAGGTCGAGCTGGACGGATCGCAGAGGAGCCTTTCTCTCTCAGTCGCTCAGTATACTGAGAAGGTGGTGAGTGCCCTTGCTGCGCATGGTGAGCGACTGCGAGAGCTGGAGCAGGTACGTCCTCCGGGTCCATCGACGGCGCCGACTCCAGATACTGCACTGCCTCCGGCGTCGACTCCAGACATTGTACTGCCTCCTACTGCCCCTACGGTACAGCTCACCCAGGAGCAGTATGACTACATTCTATCCCAGTTGCGCGGCAGGGGTCCGCAGTGATTTTATTGGTTTTTTTATGACTTGTATGTATTGGCCCTATGGGCAAATTGTTTATTCATACACTATTGTTTATACACTTGGTGGGAGACTTTTTATCATCTTTCATTTTTATTTGACTCTATTGGATGTTTGTGAGGATGGGTGTCTGTGATATTTACTTTGCACTGCCTCCTATTTTTATTGTGATATTTACTTTGTGATATCTGCGACGGGATGACAAATATACCTACGCTGGGTTATAAGCGATGATCTGATATACAAAGGAGATGCTGCCGAAATTTTAAAAAAAAATATTGTGTATTTTTGTTATGATGTGTGTCTGTGTTTACAGTGAATGTGAAATACAGTGTTCGGAACCATCGACAGTTTCGATTACTGTTGTATGTTTTATCTTGGATAGAAATAGCAACAGTTCAGGGTGCACTTCTGAGAGCTTCATTTTCACGGCCTTCACTTTCTCGGACGTCGTAAAGGTTCCCGAGAAGGTGAAGGACGTGAAGAGGAAGCTCCGAGAAGTGCACCCTGAACTGTTGCTCTTTCTATCCAAGATAAAACATAGAACAGTAAGCGAAACTGTCGATGGTTCGAACACTGCACTTCACACACACTGTAAACACAGAAACACAGCATAACAAAAATATCAATTATATATTTTTTTTTTTAACATTAGCGACGTATAGCGACGTTCTGCGACGTACTGCGACGTCACACAAACGTCGCTAACTAGCGACGTTACGTCGCTCGACGTCGCTAATACACGTCGCTACGTTGCCCACGTGGCCACGTGGATGCCATGCCTCGTCATCATTTATAAACTTTTGAAGCGTCGCTAGTGGTCGCTTTACGTCGCAATGTTGGCGACGTACTTATACGTCGCTCTCTGTCGCTCATTTTGCGACGTCTAGCGACAATGGACGCCGCGTCGCAAATAGCGACGTTCGGCGACGAAATTACCATCTGCGACTTGCCTATAAGCGACGTCGGTTTTTCGTCGCTAAATACGTCGCAAATCATTGTTAGCGACGTACTGCGACGTATTTAGCGACGTCTCCTGACGTCGCTAATCTGGGTTATTTTAGTAGTGACAGTTGACTTGGACTGACAATGCAAAATGGAGACATAAACGTAAATTTTGAATATTATACGATAACATAAAACTAATTAAACAAAAGTATGTGAGGTTTGTGTGACTTGGGTTATTTAGTTTTAATTGCATGGTGACGTTGTGTGACTTGAATTATTTAATTTTTTCACGACCAATCGAAAATGAGACTTGTGAGTGTTTGCTTCTATCTCGATTTCAACAGACACACAACCCTTCGGGACTCTTAAGTTGTAAGCATTCAACAACGCGATCGGGACGAGAGACATCTAACGATACACGATGTCCATGAAGTCGTCCCCGTCGAAACTCCTGTCATGTGGGTTGTGGCTGCTGAGATCAGGATAGAAGCAAACAATAGTGTCACAAGTCTCATTCTCGATTGGTCATTACAAAACTAAATAACCCAAGTCACACGACCCCTACCATATATAGGTTAAGCTTGTTGTCGATACATGTCCTTCATATTCCATAACCACAAAGTAAACATTATAGCTTCTAATAGCAGTTTTTCAGCAACTATATATTTGATCAGAAACATACAGCATCAACATACAAAAACAGGTTGCGACAACAAATTCTGATAAACTTTAAAGCATTACCAAACCTACCTCAACATATTATTATTCTGATAAGCTTCAGCATTTCCAAACCAATCTAAGTGGAAAACTGGAATCAGACATGGGCATTGTGAATTCTCTTCTAATCTACATTAGCATTAGCTAGAGTATAGTTGGATCCTGAAATCATTTCCCTAGAACGTAATCTTTTGTGCCTTGTAGGTAGCTGAGTACTTATATTCATGGCTACCCAATAACTTAATTCCTAGTTATCGATCTCAACCTATAGAAGACTACCAAGTACAGTGAGTGGAACATAGAAATTTTTTTTTCGATCATTTGCATCTCTCCGTCAGCATGGCCGTTTCTGACATTCTAAGGGCCTGCTTGGTAACGATATTTTCACCGGTTCTATGGTGTTTTTGAACCGACCGTTTATGAAAACTCATGCTTGTTAATTTTTTTGAGGTACTGGTTTTAGTTGACTCAAAAGCCTCCCAAAGCCGGTGTAATGTAATTTTGGGTTGCTTTATAAACACCCTAAATATATAATTATAACTACTGATACATTTCCCTATTTAAATTTATTCGTGTAAAAAAATTTCAGAACCGCTCATTAGTGAATTAGCAAGCATGTATTGGACTGGTTTAAAAGCCACTACTTAAAAATTATCCAAAATCGAACCCTCATAACCGCTTATAACCGGTACTCTAAAAACACCTCATTACAGTTATCGCTATAATTGCCAAGCAGACCCTAAGAGTCCTGTACAAATACTAAAATGAAGTCTTTTTGTAACTACTCAATTTTTTTAGAGCCGTGTTAATGCGGTTTCTAAAAAATAGAGAGACCTAAATCTAAAAAACGAAGATTTCACATCAGTAATATATAGGGAGGTTAAATTTTTTTGGAGTCTTCCGGGGTCATATATATCGATCGATAAGATGGAAAATATTTGTTTTCCAAAAATCTTCATCCAAGTGCAATTGTCTTCCTCATTCAAGTTAATATCCAGGGAGCAACTGCATTTTAACTCGGTATCCATAGATAGGTAACTACATTATGAAGCCAATTTCATGTGATCAGTGTATATATATACTCTGTGACATCAAATATAGAGTACTTTACTAGAGAAGTAAAAGAAGAAAAAAGCCCAATGTGCATTGTCATTATCAAGACAAAATCAAAGTATACTTTAAAACAATGAGAAGACTTTAAAATTGAGCATTCCTTATATCAAGTTGGCAACAAGCATCCCATCCCTCTCTGAGTTTAACTACCTATTGTAGAGTTTAACTACCTATATGTAGGAAAGGATTCGATATCGAACGCAAACTTTGAACGATAAGCATTGCTTTCGGATCTCCACCTCTCGATGCCCAAGTGTCTTTCCTTCCTTCCCAGTTGCTATATATGTAGGGAGGAAATATGCCTCTTTTGCTGTTCTCCTATCCACCCAAATATACAGAGTGGGGACTCCACTCTCAAGGATCTACCAAGATTTGTGAGGGTTCAATGCCACAACTGTTATGAGTTCCTGTCAGCAATCAATTCTAATTGAATGTGCTCGGGAATTCTTGAACGGAAATTGTAACTTTTACTATCTCCCACTAGTTTTATGTTTGGCTATTAGCATATAAATTCATTCAAACGGAAAAAATTCAAGTTTTTTTTTTTTTTTTTGGATTTTTTGATAAAAGCCAACCTGGTGACTGATGTAGACACATCTAGTGGAGTGGCCATATAGTGATAGCAATATGTAGGAAGAAGAAGTTCGAAGATTGAGATTGAGATAAAGGTGCCATAGATTTAGACATCTAAATATCCTTGTAACCCTCAAAATTTAGCCTTTCTTCGTTATCGAATTCTCTGTTTTTTTTTTCTCGAATTCTCTGTTTTTTTTCTTTTCTTTTCTTGTTAACAAGAAACAAGTTGTTCTTGGGCAATCCTTCGCGAATGTAAAATAGTTCTTGGACCCTTGATGTGAGCAAATATGTACCATTTGCCATTGAGAAACCTTAATTGAAAAAACCCAGTGCAATTTGATCACAATCCTTTCACCAGTTTCTTAGATACTTGTGTCTCATAATATCCGGTGCAGGTCCAAAGGCTAATAATTAGCCTTGAAGGAGCCAATAGTGTGTGTGGCTCATCATAAGAATGAGGACAATTGAAGTGCTAATTATTCTTTATGTTCCTTCACAATAATTGTGATGGAGAAAGCACAAGAAAGGATTCAGGTCCCAGCACAGTCTCATTTAATTATCTATCATAAAAATAAAAATAAAAATAGCACGCAAAAAAAGAATTACAAATGGAGGGTTAGAGAGAGAGCTTGGTGGCCTCAGCAATGGAATGCAAGTGCCAAATCTCATCAAATCTATATGATTAGCTGCCAATGCAAAATGTTTCAGCACAAATCCTATTGAAGCTTTTCTATGAAAAGTTCTAAAAGTGCTCCAAGTCTTTCTACATATAATTTGTTTGATTGCACAAACAAAAAGAAAAAGAAAGATACAGTATAAAGAGCAAGGAAATATGCACTTCATCTTGATTTTTCTATGGCTTTCAACTCTGTTCAAAGTTCCTATTAACTTTTTGAATTTTGGTTCTGATATCTATATATATATTTATATGCGTAATACTAAACATGTGAATAAGTATACGGCTCGTACTATAATCTTGTAATGCATGTCATATTGGCATTATGTTTTTCATAGTGTTATTATGCATGATGTACTGTTAAAATATATGATATTTTGGTAATGTTTTGTACTATCTGGTTTTTTTTTTCCTTCGTCTGCCCCTTAGATCTCAAAGGATTTGCTGGGAGAGAATAAGGGAACATAATTCTTCAAGGTGGGATTGATAATGAAACAAATAATGGTTGCACACTTCCAGTGTCGGACTTTATATTTTGAGACCCGAGACGAATTCTGAAAGTGGTTCCCAAAGCTTAATATTCATTTATTTTTTTTCCATTAACAATGATACAATAGTATTATCAACAGAAAATTCAAGAAAAAAAAGACAATGAACAAAATAATATATTCAAAATAATATATGTCAGAATGAAATACTAATAAAATTGAAAACAAAAAAAACTAAAACTAAAGTCCTAACTTCTAAATATCTAGATTCAAGAATAAAATTGCAACTCGTTTTGTTGTTCAATAACCACCAAGTAACATATATAAAGAGAGAGGTAGAAGAGATTGACACCGATTGAAATGTAGAGGAGATTGAGAGTGATGGAAGTGTAGAGGATTTCGATAGCGTCCGTACATGTTTTTACTCTCACTAAGTGACTTTTCTCTTGGTATTGACATATGGTATACCAATTTATTTTACAAAGACTAAAAGGACTAGAATGAGTCTGTAGGACTTTAGTTCAGAGTTGGACTTATATACATTAAATAATATTAAAAAAAAAATCTAGTGTTATTTAAAATTTTGGGTCTGAGACAACCGTCTCGTAGGCCTTATATCAAGTTCCCTGCACAGTTCGCACTGACACAAAGCTTTGCACCCGGAGTGGGACTAAAACAGATTTTCTTTATAACACAGATATACAACATATGGATCCAGAAGAAGAAAATATGAAATTATAGGGACTTTGAACATTGCCTTCAAATTTATAGTTTTCTGGAACAATTTTTTGAGAAATTTAGAGAGATCCTATCAGGGAAAGTCCCTTTGTCACGCCATAACATAATCCGTAATAAGCAATATGCACATCACTTAATTTAACATGCGAATATGATTAACCGAGAAGTACACATAAGATTCAAGCATCCAAATATAAAAGAATCAAATATCTCTAATATATTTAATGTGGGACTAAATATCCTAATTTCATAATCCATATTGATCGAGTAACTTATTACCAAACATGACATCATTGCAGTTTCAGAAAAAAAAAGGGGGAAAAAAGTGAAATAGTTGCCCACGCTAAAAGTCAAGTGCGTGGTATGTAAATCCAACAAGGTCAAGTTGAAGACTTTTTATGTAATTTTAACCTTTAAATAAATAAAAAATAAGAAAACAATTGACGAAAAATAATTTTCAAAAATTTCCACGCCCGGTGGGACTCGAACCCACAATCGCCTGATTAGAAGTCAGACGCCTTATCCATTAGGCCACGGGCGCATTGTTGTATTGATATCAATATACATTTTAATCAAATAATAGACCTTCGCTAACCTGATCCAATTTTAATCTTGTTTAGAGACTCGTTTTGAATAGATTCATGGATGCTTCTACTTATTCTTTTATCCGAAAAGCAGGTCCAAAATTTGTTTGGCAGCAACAACTATCAAAAGAAGAAGTCTGTTGTTTCTCGAAAAGCAAGCATCAAAAGCATATTTTGAAAGCTAACTTCTCATATGCTTTCAAAAACTATCCAGAAGTTGGAAGTAGTTTGGGAACAACACTTGAATGGAATCTCTAGATTGGAATGGGTAAACATCCCCCACTAGAGGACGACCTGGATGATCTGTAGCATTGGAAACATGAACAAGGAATTGGAGGTTCATGGAAAATTCAACCATAGTGAAGTTTCTTTTGACAAAAGTCCCGACTCCAAGAAAACCATTCAGTAATCCGTTAAGAATCATTAGGGGTGTCAACGGATGCTTATCGGTACGGACAGGACAATATCCGTATCCGAATTTTTTTTGTAATATCTGAATCCGATCCGATATCCGAACGAATATCTCTTTTGACACTCCGAATTCGTATTCGTCTAGTTTACGGATATCGGATAATATCCGATCCGATTAGCTAAAAAATTCGAATGCTAGTATTCGAATATCCGAAATCCGAAATATTAAAATTTTAGTTATTATCCGAATATCCGAAATCCGAAATATTAAAAATTTAGTTATTATCCAAATATCCGAAAACCAAATTCAATTTCTCTACATATTTGAGTCCTTTCTTCTTATGTTATAAATTGTAATTAATATATATTACTATTATATATAAATTATATTATAGTTAATTTATGTAAAAGTCAGTTGAGAATAAAATACTTTAATCTTCTCTATTAATTAATATATATTACATATACATTATACTATGATATGTATAAAATTTCGGATATCCGAATTCGATATCCGAAATTTGCAATTTAAAGTCGGATCGGATATTAACGGATTCAAATACCCTAACATCCGAATTCGTATCCGAAAATGGATAATATCCGAAAAATATTCGGATATCCGAATCCGATATCCGAAATTTCGAAAAATATCCGAAAGTTCGGATACGGAATCGAATCGATTCGATTCGAATTTTCGACTATCCATTGACAGGGTCTAAGAATCATGACCTCCAGTAATCTGGTAGTAAGAGTCACGTCCTCAGTAACGTTAAGAACACCATCATTGTGTTATTTATTCTCATTTAACCAATGAACGAGATGAACTGCAAAAAAGCATGCTGATCTCTAGACATGCAACTCCTGTGTGGTGATCTAAACATGCAAACTCTTGCAACGATCAGGAAAAAGAAAATCCTGTGAGAGAGTTCCTCACTATCAGGATATCAGCTTGATTTTGCAAAATGTCACCTAGTTTAATTCCACTGCATGCCCTTCAATTCAGTGACCCCTTGTTGAGATGTCAGTTTTCTAGCTCTCTATCTATACATTTTCTTGAGTCATGCTCGAATGTAACAAAAGAAGAAAGTACAATTGTATTTGCGTCTATTACAGAAATATGTTGCCCATAATTATTTGAGCACCAAACAAATCAATGTACAAACTTCACGACGATTTCTACATATGCGGAACTAAAGTAATAATGCATATGTACATAGAATATTTACATTTCATTTAAACATCATCTTTTCCAGAGATTCCTCATTCGACTTATTTTTTTTTACAAAGAATATTATCCCTTCAAATTCATTCTGCAAGGACCGGACCGAAATCTGCCAGCAGGAAATCACTGGTGGTATGATTTTTGCATACTTCCTTAAGATCTTTCCTCTTGCTCCATTCTGCTGTTTCTGCAAGTGAAGGCATTTTACTATGTCAAGTGATAACATATAGTGAAATTCAGAGAATTTTAGTAAGAGTCTCATTTTGCTGGCTTAGAGCCTATTTCAAGAACCAAATGGGAGTAGAGAGGGTTGAAACTTCTTAAGTACATAATAACTTGTTCCTTCCCATATGGGAGGTTGAGTTCTGGTGTCAAAAGAAATTCTTCCATGCAGACTTGCTCTCATGTGGTCAGCGATCAGGTACAACCTTCTGCAGCTTGTATAACATATAGATATGAAATGCATAGACAATGCCATATGGATGGAACAAAATATATGGTTTTTGTTAATGTTACATCGGACATGGCCCTTAAAAGAGTTTGATGGAAGAAAAGGATTCAAATAACCAACCCAAAAATTGGAGGAAGGATTTGTTGTTGTTGTTGTAATGTAATGCCAAATGAAACAAACTTATTATCGCTGTCGTTCCAAGTCTATCAGCATAATATACTAACATATAAAAACGATTAATGCCTATTGTCAGTTTAAATGAGGTATAAATATATTTATATAGCATCTTATTCATATTTATGGATTATGATACATGCATCTACGTCCTTTTGTTGATGTTCTGCATATTAGTGCTGCATTCAAGGATTCAAATGCCTAGTGCTGCATTCAAGGATTCAAATGCCAAATGTTGTTGGCATTTGAATCCTTGAATGCAGCACTAATATGCATCAAACCTCAGTAGAAAGACTGCGTATAAAGGCTTGGGCATACCTAATGTAGTTGGCAAAGCTGAGAATGAGTTGTATTACATACATAAGAAGATTAAGGTGGTAAGGACAACATTATCACAAAGTTATACATATACCTAATGATCATCTTGTTATTGTATGGGTACAAATTTCCACACCCATCTCTAGTGACATAGCCGGGTTTGAGCCTCCAGGATTTACATGTTAGATCGTAGATCATGGAGTAGTTAGTACGACGTTATCGCAATGTTATACCTAATGAGCATCTTGTTATTGGATGGGTACAAATTCCCCCACCCATCTTTAGTGACATAGGTGGGTTCGAGCCTACAGGATTTACATGTTAGATGATAGATCATGTACGAGGAACAAGGGAGTCATATAATATAGAGAGTGACATATATATATATATATATAGAGAGAGAGAGAGAGAGAGAGAGAGAGAGAGAGAGAGAGAGAGAGAGAGAGAGTGAATATATATATATATATATATATATATATAGAGAGAGAGAGAGAGAGAGAGAGAGAGAGAGAGAGAGAGAGAGAGTGTTATTCTGTTCATTTCTCTACAAAAATGAGGCAGCCTAATATAGACTCAGATTAAAAAAAAACAAAGATTCAGTCGACTAGCACGGTCACGATGTTGTGACACAAAGTAGGCTTGTAGTATATGCCATGAAAACTGATCCTAAGGCAAGATTAGAAAGACCACTAAAATCATAGTGCGCACTCACTAAAATAACGTGTTGGTTAGCCATTAAATAACCAAATAAATCTCATTGAACCACTCCCACATGCAAAACAGCCACAACAATTAGACGCAGCCAATTAATTAAAAAGGTGTATACAATCATACATCCGTCCAGATTCATAGCGGGTCACGAATTCGTCCAGATTCTTAATGGGCTAAAACAAAAATCGAAAAATAAAAATAACTTTAAGATCATGTACCCAAATCCGACAATGGTATCTTTCTTGACCAAATAAAGCCCGAGCCCAGCCCTACTCGGCACGGCAAAGTACGCGATCCAAAGTCCCCATAGGCCCAACTCAACTAGGTCCAATATGTGATGCAACATACATATCGAGTCATTTGACTTGTTAGCCTATCCAATATGTGACTAAAAACAAAACATTCAAAACCAAAACATGTAAACCAGAAGAAACCAGAGTCTCAATAAAATTTAACTTTTGTGCATATAAAATTCAACAATCCCTACCCTCCTTCTCTTAAAAAAACATAAATTTCAAGAATACTCACGAAAACAATTTTGATAGTTATGTTTAACAAGGCATTCAATACAAATGACAGTGTCTTGGATTTACACTTAGTAACACTCGTTGCCACCGAGGAGAATATGATGACGGAGTCTTGAATCAAGGCTCCTTTATCGAATTTTAACAAGATACAACTTAGCAAATTCAAGTTATTAGGTCAAGCGGGTCGGTGTGATAAAGGCCATGCACTTAACCGTTTCATCAAGGTTATTAGGGATCAGCCCAACGTTATTTGCAGTTCTCTCAAGCGGTCGTTATTACTCCGTCATTTGCACTATCCTTCAACGTGAATCGTCAAAATTGTTTTTGTGAGGATTTCTAAAAGTTACCTTTAAAGGAGGGGGTGGTTGTTAATTTGAACGGACAAAAGTTCTAAATTTCAATTTGCTTTCTTGTGTTTTTCTATGCTTTGATTTTGAATACTTTATTTTTAGTCTCATATTAGATAGACTAACAACTCTCTCTCTCTCTCTCTCTCTATATATATATATATATATATACTTTCAAGGTCCTTCACATGCCGGAGATCTTGCTCTGAGGAGTATCTGGTGGAAGGGATACAGTGTGTACCAACCAAGGTTATCCCACAGCTTGGATGACACTACCGACTTCAAGCATGAGCAAAAGTCATGCTATTCAGAACATAGGTTATGAAGGGCATCATTCACATAATTTAATACTTAAAAGGCATCCATTCAGCACTTAGTGGCAACATATAACAAAGGTGGGCTAGTGATGTCAGTGACGTTGGCGTCAACAATATATACAATGGTATGCGAGCAATAAGGAGACCCTTTTTTACCATGCACCTAGGATGTTTATCATGGTTCTCAAGTCTAAGCAATCCTTTTTTTGTGACGAGAGATAAAAAAGGGGCAAGGCAAAGAAAGTCTTATGATGACCATGATCAGATGGGCATGTCCAATCCAATGAATCAGTAACTACATTTCAATGCTTGTTCAATTAAAGGAATCAATAGATGCCTAAAAAGATTTGTAAGGAATATCATACTGGCAATCTAGTTGTGTGGTTGTACCTTGTGCTAGTAGGTATTGAGTGCAAACAACACGATTAACATGTCAACTAATATATATACAGAAACAACACAAGTACTTTTAACTGGTGCTAACAAGCATCCCCAGAACACTTCTGGTAAACTTGTTTAGTCGTCTTTTCCAAATCCAAACATAATCATAGGAACATCCCTAATACAACAGCACAAATAGAGTACAACTACCTTCTACTTCTTGGGTAGGGTTTCGTCAGGTTGGTCAAAGTTGCCTGATTAGCCTATCTTTCACTCCAATAAAGGATTGTGTCAGGTTGCCCCCTTGGAAAGTCTTCCAAAGAAGCCAAACTTTCACATGACGCAAAAGGTAAGGTACAAGTCAAGTCTGTTTAACTCAACTAACATTTGGTTCAAATTTCAAATTGGACCTCAAATGTTATATTCAATAAGGTGGAAACTAATCCGAGTTGGAAACATGTCGACCTTTGAGGTATCATTTTGTACCCGCAAAATTAAAACACTGGCACATAAGCATTTTCCAATTGTTTCGCCATGTCCATATACATTCCATGGTGTTCATGTCGGTGCAACATAACCCATAAAGAAGAGTCTTTACTTTATCTACTAAATGTTGATATAACTAATAATTTTACTTTACGAGAAATAGGGGCTCTTTGCCTACGATGATTCTTCTGTTACAAAAACGAGCCATCACGTACAAAAGAAAAATCAACAAAATCACAAAGTACTTAATATCTACCAAGGTTCATCCAATGTGGATTACGTCCACCGAGAATGATATGACACATATTTCACTATTGATCAACAGTAACCCCTATGTCTTTTGGTTGGTATCAAGCGGGCATTTTGGTATTTGCTCATAATTAGGGTTCCATTTCTATAATATATATGAACTTGTGTTGTGTATCTTATATCTATTTTGTGATACAAGATAATCACCAGAAGGCAATCGATCGTTGTACGATATCGCTTTTACTGACTCCTTCAGGATGAGGAAATCAAGCTCCACATACAACATATTCTAAATCTACGGTTGGTTTGGTTCCCATTTGAAATGGCAAACTACAAATGGTACTCTCACGAGCATTTGGCGTTTGCCGATTTTGTTTTGCATGGTGGGAACGGCAGATACTAGGAACCAAACAAGGTTACATAACCCGCTTGCCGTTTTGGCCAAACAGCGGCATAAATGGCAAATGCCCATCTCAAACGAGAACCAAACAAGCCCCTAGATTACTCAAGTCTACGAGAAAAAGATGGAACTTTTCTCTGAAAACACAAAATTTTCTGAATGTGTCAATCTCACCAAATTATTTTCACTAACAATATCAATATTCCCAAGGAAATGTAAACAAAAATCAACCAAAAGCCAAATTTGAAGAAAAGATCAGACTGATAAAAAAATCCTAGCTGAATCAACAATCATATAGGGAATTCTCTAGTTTACAACTATATTAGGCGTATATGTGTCGTGTCCGTGTCACGAACGCAAAAAATTACGAGGAAAGAAGAGATTTTTATAAGCCATATATTTCTCATAGAGCGACCTTTGGGAAGGAGCGGAGGAGTTGTAGAAGCGCGAGAGCCGGTGGCGGGAGGGGGGCTTGGGCTTGACCTGCTTCTTCCGGAGGCCGAAGACCTCCTGGACCAGCGGCACGTGGACCAGGACCGTCTTCCACGCGACGAACCAGCCTGACAAAAAATAGATAAAATTCGCAAGAAATTTGGGGGGAAATTTAGGGTTAGGGTTTCGATTTTACTGAGGAGGATGATGGAGAGGACGAAGGAGACGGCGAGGATCGGCCGGAGGAGGAAGATGCCGGCGTACTCCCACCACAGCCGCGGTCCGCCGGAGCTTTCCATAAAAATTCCTCACTTCCTCTTCTTTTTCCTTGTCCTCTTCCCCTTCCCTGTTCTCCTTATCTATTGGGTCGGGCCGGGTCCGGGTATTGGTAGTCCCAGACCCAGACACGTTTGGTCTAGTGTTCTAGGGTTCGGACCCAGATCCGGGGGGTTATCCGAACCGAATTGAATAAAAAATTTGGTTGGGTTTAAAAAAAATAAGGTTCATTTTAAATAATACTAAAATCTTTATTCGATTTCAGTTTCGGAAGCTTCTATATAATTTAAGTTTGTCAAATTTTCTAATTTTAAAATTTGGTCTCACAAGAAGATTAAAAAAGTCGAGCTTTAACTCAAATTTAGGCTCATTATTCTATTCACTTAACTTTAAAGAACACGAAGTCTAACAAGAGAGGTGCTTATTAAAAGCTCACCCATACCACCCCTACTAGTTTGGTTATCTTAGCTATGAATTTTCTTGAAATAAATATTTAACTCAAATTTGCATATATTTTTAAATTAAATTTACACTTGGAACAATTGTATAAAAAAGATTATATGTTTAAGATTTTCCAATATAGTCCATAAGATGTGCTATTTTTGTTGTTAATTTTCTATTCTTTAAGGGTGTTACATGCAATCAAAAAGTTATATTAAGATACGTACGATAATAAATATATAATACCTTCTAAGAAGTATAGTAGTAAACCATCTAATAAGAAGGTCTAATTTGTAGATTTGAATTAGTTCAAGATAATTTTTCTTCTAACATATCGAACTCAAGTGGCTCTTGTGGTTACCGAAAATAGGTACAAGATTCCGACTGGGTGGCAAAAGATTAGTGGATCGAACAACGAAAATATATTATTCCTTCCATTTATTTAATGAAAGTTGAGGGCAGTGGGTCCAACAGGCATGCAATGCTGCATGCATAAAGTCTCGTGCGTATCGCCGGACATCTAAAAAAAAATCTTCTAACATTAATTTGTAATTTGTCAAAGGAATATTTTAGCAATGTCTTCATTACAATATGAAAACTATTAGGGTAAAGTGCATTTAAACCCTCCCTAGATTTGCCTCGTTCGCAAAATAAGACCTTTTAGAAAACTTAAGCAGTATGGACCTCCCGACATTCTGCTTTTGCTCAGAATTGTCCCTTTCCGTCAAGTAGCCGTTAAAAAATGGCCGTTAGTTACATTTTTTTAAAAAAAAAAAGAGAGACTAAACTACCCTCCAGCCCCCCTACCACCTCCCCTACCCCCCCCCCCCGACCCCCACCCCTTCCCTCCTCCGCCGGCGAGCGCCCCCCCCCCTAATTCCGTCGCCGGCGAGTGCCCCCCCCCCCCCCCGACCCCCCCCTCCTCCCTCCGCCGACGCCCGCCCCCCCCCCCCCTCGACTCCCCCCCCCCTCCTCCCTGCGCCGACGCCCGCCCCCCCTCCCCCCCCCCCCGACCCCCACCCCTCTCCTCCTCCGCCGGCGAGCGCCCCCTCTTGTCGCCAGCGAGCGCCCGCACGCACGCACCATCCGCAAACCCCCCCAGCCCCCCCGACCCCCACCCCTCTCCTCCTCCGCCGGCGAGCGCCCGCCCCCCCGCACCATCCGCAAAAGCCCCCAGCCCCCCGACCCCCACCCCTCTCCTCCGCCGGCGAGCGCCCAACCGCAACATCCGCAAAACCCCCCAGCCCCCCCCCCCCCCCCCGACTCCTACCCCTCTCCTCCTCCGCCGGCGAGCGCCCCCCCTCCCCTACTCCCGTCGCCGGCGAGCGCCCGCCCCCCGACCCCCCCTCCTCCCTCTGCCGGCGCCCGCCTGCCCCCATCACCGGAGAGAGAGGGGGGAGTGAGGGAGGGGTAAAATCGTCTTTTTAGGCTATTTTAACGGTTATTAACAGCGGGAGGGGTGAATTGAGCAAAACCGAAACGGAGTAGATTTTTCAAATCAGGGAGTCTTTGATCGCATTTTCGTAACATCTAAGGAGGGTTTAAATGCACTTTACCCAAACTATTATATACTTTTTATTATTTTAAAAAATAAAAAAATATCCTTCTTTCTTTATAAAATATTTAAAAAATTGTTAAAATAGTTAAGATATATCTTAGTTTTTTAGAACAAAAATAAAAAATAGTTTTTAGTTTTAAAATAGTAGAAGTACATGCTAATTTTTATAATTTGAATGTGTTCATCTCCTAAAATATTCCTTTGTCAAATATGGAAGTTCTGATCTAACAAATGGGATTACTGAAAAGCTGATGAAACATTAATTTGGTAGAGAAATCTGTGCTGATACAGTGATAACTGACAGATACCTTATCTTTGCGTGTACAAGTAAAGCACTGGCCTGGTCATCAACAACTACTACTCCTCCTCCCATCAGGAAAATGCCAATTCCCAACAAGTCTGTCACCAAAAAGTCTGGCTGCAAGCAGCTTAGATTGAGGAAAAGATTTCCTAGCCAAAGTACAAATATCCTTAAAACAAATCCACAGCTGTTAACTTTTCCCATTAACAATTAGTATTAATAATAATCTCTCTATAGTAAGTTAAATATAGCTCCGACCCGTCAAATCCGAATCTAAAACTATTTACATGAAGCTAAACAAAGATATGAAATATAGAGATAGAACTCTAAACTTCTAATCAGAATATGAGATGGAGATTGTTAGTTATCGACTCGGACTGGGATTCGGACTCCCAACTTAATATCCAATTTCTTTGGAATTTATGAGAGTTACAAAGTGAGCATTCCTTAACACTTGAAGAGGCAGATGTGGAGGTACTATTCTGCAGTCCCGTCCTCTTTACGTTACTAATTTAGTGGTGCCTTACGAATCGAGAGGAAGACCGCGTGCAGTAGGTTGCACTGATCGAGGTGTCGGTCCCCCGTTGAAGACGGACGAAATTGAATAATTACAAAAGTCACGTTAATATCGCGATCTGCTGTTCGGTTCCTCCCTCGATTTGTCGGGACTTTTCGGTTGCCGATTGTGACACCCATCTACTAATGAACATCACTAGAAAGAGCTAATTAAGCTCCGATCGAAGTGAGAACATCCAAATTAAGAGCTGTTGCGCATCAGAAGACCAGGTCTTGTAATTGTCATGTTGTGAACAATACATACATAGCCCCTCTTATCATTGCCCTCTAGCTAGCTCTCGAGCAAAGATCAGTTGTACTCTTGTGCTAGCTTCGCTCATGCCAAATGCCATCCTCTTATAGCCAGCCTCTTAAGAAATTAAAGAAGAGGTCATGCACACATAAGTCATCATAAAAGAAAGGCTGGCTGTCCACTAACCTACTCAATTTTGAACTGAGTCCAATTAACTCAACACATGCAATGCAGTGCAGTACAGTGCAGTGCAGTGCAGTACAGTACAGTTATATATGATGACATGAAGGCTGAAGCTGTCTCTAGCTAGCTAGCTAATGAGAGCCTCCCTCTCCTGATCTCACTCAATTGTGAAGGGAAGGGAAGGGATAGGGATGGGTGATGGCTACTACTCCTCTTCTTCTTCCTCTTCCTTGTGTCATGATGATGTATTATTATGTGGTGAAGGAGAAGGGGTGGTGATGAGGAGGAAGAGGGTGATGGTGGTGATTGATCAGAGCAGAGGGGCGAGGGAGGCCATGATGTGGGCGCTGACACACGTGCTCAACACAGGGGATCACCTCACTCTGCTGCACGCACTCCACTCCTCCTCCGACGACGTGCTTATCACCACTGGTGCCACCGCTGGTGGGGATTACTACAGCAGGCGCGACCACGAGGCAGCAACGCACCTTGCCACCTCCCTTGCCTCCCTCTGCAAGGCCTGCAAGCACGAGGTACGTACATAGCTCATCATCATTATTAATAAATACATATTGGTCTTCTCTTTCCCCTCTCTTTATATTCAACTGTTGATATTTTTGTTGTTTTTTTATATATGGAGTTTAATTTAGTCAAACTAGTAGGTTCTCAAAACATGAGATCAATACTAGGAATATATACATATTGGTTTGAATGATTCATGAACATGAAGCAAGGATTTCTTGCACAAAATGTTTGGTATAAGGGGGCGTTTGGTATACGGAATACTATATAGCCGGGAATTCTATATTCCCGGGAATCAAATTCCAAGGAATTAAATTTCCGGGGAAATTATATTCCCATGTTTGGTGACAATATAAATATTCCCGGAAAAAAAAATAAAAAATAATAATAACGAAAAAAATGAACAAATATAAAAAAACCGATAAAAGGACAAAAAATTGATAAAAACGAAAAAAATCGTAAAAACGACAAAATAACAAAAAACGACAAAAGCGATGAAAAACGACGAAAAAATCGGTTAAAACGACAAAAATGACCAAAAAGCGACAAAAAATGTATAAACGACAAAAAATAACAAAAAAGGGTACAAACGACAAAAATAATCAAAACACGACAAAAACGACATAAAATCGGTAAAAACGACAAAAAAACCAAAATGCGGCAAAAACGACCAAAAAAAATCGGTTAAAACGACAAAAAATGGCAAAAAATCGGTTAAAACAAATAATCGATAAAAATAACAAAAAAGAACACAAAATCGGTTAAAACGACAAAAAATCGGTTAAAACGACAAAAAATAACCAAAAAGTGACAAAACGACAAAAAACGGTAAAAGCGACAAATATGATAAAAAACGACATAAAATAAGTAAAAACTAAAAAAATAACCAAAAAACGACAAAAAATCGCTTAAAACAACAAAAATTGACAAAAAAGCGACAAAAAGGACAAAAGTTGGATAAAAACGACAAAAAATAATCAAAAAGTGACAAAAAAGACAAAAAAGGGTAAAAACGACAAAAAATTGCTTAAAACGAAAAAAATGGGTAAAAACGACAAAAAATGACAAAAAAGCGATAAAAAGGACAAAAAATAATCAAAAAGTGAAAAAAAAAGGGACAAAAAATGAGTAAAAACGACAAAAAATCGCTTAAAACGAAAAAAATTGACAAAAAAGCGACAAAAAGGACAAAAGTTGGATAAAAAACGACAAAAATAATCAAAAAGTGACAAAAAAAGACAAAAAAGGGTAAAAACGACAAAAATTGCTTAAAACGACAAAAAATGGGTAAAAACGACAAAAAGCGATAAAAACGACAAAAAATAATCAAAAAGTGACAAAAAAGGAAAAAAATGAGTAAAAACGACAAAAAATTGCTTAAAACGACAAAAAATTTGTAAAAACGACAAAAAATTGGTAAAAACGAAAAAAATGACAAAAAAAGCGATAAAAACGACAAAAAATAATCAAAAAGTGACAAAAAAGACAAAAAAATGGGTAAAAAACGACAAAAAAGCGATAAAAACGACAGAAAATAATCAAAAAGTGACAAAAAGATAAAAAATGGGTAAAAACGACAAAAAAATTGCTTAAAACAACAAAAAATTGGTAAAAGCGAAAAAAATGACAAAAAACTGATAAAAACGACAAAAATAATCAAAAAAATGACAAAAAAGACAAAAAATGGGTAAAAACGAAAAAAAATCGTTTAAAATGACAAAAAAATGGTTAAAACGACAAAAAATGACAAAAAAGCGATAAAAACGGCAAAAAATAATCAAAAAGTGACAAAAAATGGGTAAAAACGACAAAAAATTGCTTAAAACGACAAAAAATTGGTAAAAACGACAAAAAATGACAAAAAACGATAAAAACGACAAAAAAGAAAAAAAGTTCAAAACTAATCAAAATTGATCAAAAAAGAAGAAAAAAAATTTAAACAATTTTTTTTTGTCCGGGCAAAAAAAAAATACCCACCTATTCTCAAGGGATAGAATTCCCATGTTTTGTGGGTAAACTATTTATCCGGATATTTATAATTCCCGGGAATAAATTTTTTATAAGCCAAACAAACGTGGTAATAGATTTCCATCTTAAATTTTTCCGGAAATAAAAAAAAAGTACCGCCGTACCAAACGCCCCTAAAGGTTTTCTACAGTGGTCATGTTACTTTACACACAAAAGTATAAGAGGTTTGTAAGACTGACGTTTTTGAAACCGAAGGGTGGGTTGGGTGTGTGCTTTCTGTCTATGTTGCTCTTATTATGAATCTATGATGCAAAAAATGATAGCCCATTTTTATTCAGCTACCAAAAATAGTTGTGTTTTCTTTCACTTAAAAGTTGTCACGTGTCATTTTCAACCACCAACATAAAACCACTCGAGGAGGTGGGATATGCTGTCCCCAAATATGCATGGTGTTCCAAATCTGTCATCTCTCCTATCAAAATATGGTCCCATTGATTGTGAGTATTTTTTTATATATAAAATCTGTGAAACCCACATTTTTTTTTATAGGAGATGGAACAGATGTGGGACACCACTAGTCTTGACTACACGTGTCAACTTGAGTGGAAACATGAACATCTCTATTAGTTTGGTGGGTCAACAAAAATGGACTCCAAAAAGATTTTAACAAAGCAGAAAACCTTTTATTATTTAAGACTAGCTCGTTACCCATGCATGAAGTATGATGGTTCCTTCAACACTATTTTGACATGTCGTGAATATTTTAATATACCCCATAAATAACATAAATAAAATATTAAATAAAATATATTTCAAATGAATTAAATTATAAATAAAATGAACCTATACAATAGGATGAAATATATTTAAGATTTATTTATGATTTTAGTAAGTTTTACATATGATTAAAGTTTTAAGATTAGAAACAAAGAATCAATCACTTAATCAAGAATTTATCAAAGAATTATTGTGGAACCAACTGTTAGTAGAGAGTGAGGATGAGTTAATTAATACGGAGGGATGGAGTCAATAAATATAGAGAGAGAGAGAGAGAGAGAGAGAGAGAGAGAGTTAATTAAGTAGAGAGGGACAGTGAATTCTAGACCGTTACATATGCTTAGGTGTTCTAATCTGGACCCTTCTTTATCTTTTTGGCAGAAAATACCACTCTCGTCTGTTATATAGATAAGCTTTTGTTTTGGCAAATTATATTGGCACCTCAAGTTTTACTTTAGGACAGTCTATTTTTTTTAATTTATTTACAAATTTATCATTCCAAATTTTTACTTGAGGCAGCCCATATATTTGGATTTGGACTGTCAGTCCTAATATAAAATAGTACTGCCAACATTATTGCAGCTTTACTTTATGCTAGGACTGCTAACTTTGTTGGCAGTCATACTTTATGCTAGAACTGCTAACTTTGTTGGCAGTCCTACTTTATGCTAGAACTGCCAAAAGTTTGCAGTCCTAAATGATTTAGGTAGTTTGGATTTAGACTGTCAACAAAGTTGACAGTTCTAATATAAAGTAGGACTGCCAACTTTGTAGACAATCCTACTTTATGTTAGGACTGTTCGTAGGCAGTCCTAAAGGGGACTTGGACAGCCCAAAGTAAAATTGGAGTTGTCCTGAGTAAAAAATTATACCAAGTTGCATTGTCCTGAAGTAACGGCTGTCCCGAGAAAAATGTGGAGTGCCTATGGAATTTGTCTTTGTATTCTAACCCTTTAACTGAGTTTACAATGCCAAGTCTAGTCTGGGTCTGTATACATGATTTAAAATCAGGGCTTGACTAAAATAGCTAGGGTTTGCAAGTCTTTAACCCCATGGGCTGGTAGAAGAATATGCCACCACCAAGAAAGTTCTCTACAAGTATAGAGACCAACAAGAAATCGGTTGTTTAACCCGATAACTGGTTGGGGTCCATGAAAGGATTGATACTTGGACACCATGCAACTTAAGATCAATCAAATATTAATATGGTTAGATTTAGGATTATGTTTTAGGTTTATTTGGGTTTGTTTTTTTAGTCGGCCACCATCGTCTTCATCCTCCATCTCTTGCCTACATGTCGAAAGATAACTACCATAAGGACAACACCTCCGAAAACGTTACCCTCCTCAGTGCCAGCTCGAACTCTTCTTTGAAGTTCACTGAACCTGTAATGAACCTGCGCTAACACCCGTGTTCGGTCTTAAAGTTTTGGGTGCCCAGGACAAAATTTAAGATGATACCCCTCCTAAAAAAAAATTGAAAATTCATAAAACAAACAAACACACAAACAAACAAAACCCACTAGGTCTTGAACCCATGCCCTTTTATTACATTGGAGGTGTAAATGAATTTTAAATTTGCCACATAAGTCATCATTTTGTGGTGTATTAGCACTAATATTTAAAATACTATACCAAAGGTTATATATATAAACAAAATCTAATTTTTATTTTGTGCCCCTAAAATTTTTGGGCTCTGGATGGTTGTCCTATCTACCCTGGTCAGGGTTGATCCTGCTGACACCAAGTTGGAAAATTGAAACAAAAATGCTATTTGGCTCCCAAAAAATGTGGGTAATACCATCTTCCATTATGTGACAGATGACATGGTTGCTGACATGGCAGCTGACATGACAAAATTTAACAATAAAATTAATATTAAATTAAAATTATTAGTAAATTAGTAAATTAATATTAAATTAACATGATAATTAATATTAAAATTAACCTTAACAATAAAATTATCATTAACATTAATATTAACATTAACATTAACATTAATATTAACATTAACATTAACATTAACATTAAAAAATTTTGGGTAATTATTTTTTTGGGTTAAAATTTGTCATGTCAGCTGTTATGTCATCTGCCACGTCAGATGCCACATAATGGGAGATGACATTACCCAAATATTTTGGGAGCCAAATAGCATAATTGAACTTGAAATTCATGATATATAGGAAGGCATGGAAATTGAAGAGATGTTGGAGAGTTAATAATATGGAGGCTATAATATGTTGGAGAGTTAATCTTTTCAACTTTCATTTTTTTTTTTTTTTTTGCCAATCCTATCTATGATCAATAAAACCTTTGAAATTCAAACTTAAATTTTCTGGTTATATCTATTAGTTATATATATATATAAATGTTTGATGTTTTCCTTACAAATGTATCAGGTAGCTGTGGAAGCACTAGTGATCCGAGGACCCAAGCTATACACAGTACTCAGCCAGGTGAAGAAGTTGGAGGTTTCAGTCCTGGTGTTGAACCAGTGCAAGCCAACACTATTCTCTTGGTACGAAACTCGTGTCCGTATCATCTACTTACATTACTTTGCAAGACACATGTCGCTGTTTCGAAGCTGTCTCTCTGACGTTCTCATGTTTGTGTCTTGGTTCCAGTCTGCTGAGGAGCAGCAATGAGGCCTTCGTGGAAGAGTGCGTCCAGGGAGCAGAGTGCTTGGCTATTGCAGTGAGGAAACGGAGCGAAGGAGTTGGTGGTTATCTGGTCACTACTAAGTTGCAGAAGAATTTCTGGCTGTTGGCTTGAGATCGATCACCCCTAACAAATTAAAGCATCCTTCAATAGAATCAAAAACTTCTGTTACTTGATCAAAGTAAAAAATGTTCCCTCTGAGGCCTGGTTTGGCATAGTGATCATAGTCTAGTGGTTAGTAAATTTTTCTCAAGGAACAGCCTTGAGAAAGTGGTTGGTTAATTAGCTCTGTATTTTTACTATAACTAATTCTATGTTGGTACTGTTCTTGGGTTATATCTATCAACAAAAATGCTATTTGGCTCCCAAAAAATTTGGATGATATCATCTCCCATTATGTGGCAGATGACATGGTTGCTGACACAGCAGCTGACATGGCAAAATTTAACAATAAAATTAATATCAAAATTAAAATTAATAGTAAATTAATAAATTAACATTAAGACTAACCTTAACATTTAACATTAATATTAAAATTAAAATTAATATTAATATTAATATTAACATTAAAATTAATATTAATATTAATATTAACATTAATATTAACATTAACATTAAAAAAAATTGGGTAATTAATTTTTTGGATTAAAATTTGTCATGTCAGTTGTTATGTTATCTGCCATGTTAGATGCCACATAATGGGAGATGACATCACCCAAATATTTTGGGAGCCAAATAGCATAATTGATCTATCAAACAACTTAGCAAGACTGATGTTTGAAGTCCATACTGATATTAGGTCTCTTCTTCGGTCAATTCGGCAAATACAATTGAGCAAAAAAGATCAATTGTGTAAAAGCATTGTAATGTTGTAAAAGCATGTAAAAGTATTAATTCAATGTATTGTATGTTCGTAATAAATTACATTCAATTAATTACTTTGCTGTTTTATCCCCAGATTTAATTATTTTATTTTACAAGTATTTTTAGTAATCATACACACTTAAAAGTACTCAGCAAAATCGAAATAGAATTTCTGCCTAAAGAAAGAAGGGTGTTTTGTCCATCAGTTTTCTCCCAACATTTCATTTCTAAAAATTAACTCTATATAATTTAATCATACTTTGAATAATATATAACATATCAAAAATAGTTAAATTGAAGCAAACTAACGCAAGGCTTCATTTTAGTTTTCTCCAACATTTCTTTTCTAAAAATTAACACTGTATAATTTAATCATACTCTGAATAATATATATAACGTGTCAACAACATGATCAGACGATGACTATTTATAAGTCTCCCTCTACAAGAGAGAGCAAAGCAAGGCCACCAATTCATGGGGCCAGACCAAATTGTCACTATTAGAGTTTGATAGCAATCCATGGTAAATTTTAAAGGCACTCCACATTTTACTCCAGGACAGTCCAGTTCTAGGACTGCCAACTTGTTGACAGTCTTAACATAAAATAGAACTGTAATCCTAAAAAAAATTGAATATTAAAATAAATTGTCAACGAAGTTGGCAGTCCTAATGGACTGTCCTGAAATAAAATGTGAAGTGCCTTTAAAATTTACCTTTATTTTGACTGGCAGGTCAGGCCCTTCACAGCAATCAAACAGTCTCTCTCTATCTTCCTTTGCCTTCATTATTCTCAAGTTTTTGTGGTTGTGAAGGCCTGACGTGTTGGAGCCTGGAGGCCTAGAATATACTACTCCAGCTTCTTCCTGATAGTGTTGCTACAAGCAAACATACATACCACCAAACTATATGAGTTATTAGTTCCTCAAGAAGAGACTAGTCAAGTAAGATGGGGCTGTGGAATTGGCTATGGAGAGCAGGAGGGACTTCTGGCTTTGGCTCTTCTTCCACTGCAGAAGATGTCACCCAAGGGGTTGATGCCAGCAAACTCACTGTCATTGTCACAGGTTCTTCTAAACCAGTCCTCACTTATATTTGTCTCATATTTTTTCCATTTTACTATTTGTTATAATTAGCTATATGATCACATATATATAGCTGAAGAACTATTGCTAATTAATTAGTTGTCACTGAGGCTTGTTAATTGATGATGTTAGCACATCAATATGCATGGAAATAACAGCAGATGGAACTTAATTAGTTGTCAGATGAGCTGTCGTGGGCCAGAATGGGACGTCCGTGCATGAAAACGCAACAGCTAGGACGTCGTGAGGACGGTCGAGGACCGGCACCATTCTACCACGGGTATAAACGACGGCCGACCACGCGGCCCGTCGTGCGGCCGTAAGGGCGTTGAGAAGACTTCGTAAGGACGTCATGCACATAGAACGGATGGTTGGAGGGCATCGGCTGTCGTAGGCGTCGTGAAGACGTCGGGGGCGCCTTCGCCGTCGTGGGCCAAGCGAGGCATTGAGTTGCGGGCGTTGAAAGACGTTATCGCCGTCTCGTGGAGCTCTGGAGCGTGCGGAGTACGCAGGGTGTGTGTGTGTGGGGCGTTGATGGCATAGCCAGTGCGGATATGATCCGCACGAAGAGTCCGAAATGATATGACGGCCGGCTAAAAATCGTGTGCGGAAAGACATGATTTAATTGAGCCCGCACGTGCAGAAAAAGAATAAAATAAAATAAAATAAAATAATTAGTTGCCAGAAAAGAATATATGAATCAAATTCCTAGAAATTAGTTTTTCTGAGCAAGTATAGGAGATTGCATTTGAGCCCCTATATATGTGAATCAAGGTTAATTCACTAGGACTATCCAAAGGGTTTCATGTATGAAGTGCAACCCCTTCTTTCTTTCTTTCTTTCTTTCTACGAAACACAAAAGTAAGATATGGAGTAAGAATTGTTTGAGTCTCCAGTGTCAACAAACTCAACATACATCTATCAACATACTATAATATATATATATATATATATATATATATATATATATATATATATATATATATATAATTTTGGATATCCGAATCCGATATCCGAAATTTATAATTTAAAGTCGGATCGGATATGAACGCTTTTAAATACCTTAATATCCGAATTCGTATCCGAATAAAGAAAATATCCGAAACATATTCGGATATCCGAATCCGATAACCGAAATTCCGAATAATATCCGAAAGTTCGGATATGAAATAAATTCGGATTCGAATTTTCGACCATCCATCGACAGGTCTAATCTTAGACGAGGTACATTAATCTATGCTTGTCGACAAAATTCAAGTTAATTGCTCATCATTTTGGCAGCTAATGATGTTATTCCTCATTTTACCGCTTATAACTGCTTCCAAATTGCAAGATATCCAAACAAGAAAGCTAACATTTCAGGAGCAACAAGTGGCATCGGTAAGGAGACGGCAAGAGTTCTTGCACTGAGAGGTGCCAAAGTGGTAATACCATCACGGACGCTGGAGAGTGGCATGAAGCTGAAGGAAAGCCTCCTTGAACAAAACCCGAACGCCAAGCTTCAGGTCGAGGAGATGGACCTCAGCTCCCTCGACTCAGTCGACTCCTTCGCTAGATCCTTCAAATCATCAAACAAGCACCTTAACGTCCTCATGTAAGCTACATTTTATCTGAACCTTTACCCTGACCTAAATTCCAGGATATCATTCTTTCTACTATCAAGGCCGCCTATGTTGCATGAAATTCGGATTCGGACACAAGAATAGGATACGAGATAGAGACATACAGTCAGCTATGTTGTACGGATACGGACACAAATATGGATACAGATAAGATTACTGATACGGGCACCAATTTCCCTGCATCCGTGCAACATAGGATCACATAGCTAAATTAACTTGAACATTTGCTTATTAATATATACTACTCTACTGTACGTGCTTTGCACGTATTTCAATTAGAATATCAGAAGGACAACTACCGTCTTTCTGTCTTTCCCAGGTGGCTATTCATGTGCGTGTGCTTTCTTTTTTAACAATGTTAAGGGATTCGAAGTACGAATTTTGTTCTTTTTTTAAAATTTTTTTATATTGACAACAATAACCTTTGGAAAATGGTAAGGACATAAAAATTATCAATGGAACATGAAGAGTTGTCTGGAAAGAGGAGACTTCACAGCATGTATACTTTATTGTTTTGACTCTTAAACATAAATGATATGCAAATTGACATAATAACATCATGTTTATAAAATAAGGGTATTTTAGGAATTCAAAAGTTTCACCACCAAGTTTTTCTATTATATAGTAGAATAGATTTTCAGTAAGGACATGCTCATTATCTGGACTTCCAACAGAAATAATGCAGGAATAATGGCCTGCCCTTTCCAGCTATCAAAGGATGGAATAGAGTTGCAATTTGCCACAAATCACATCGGTAAAGTTCCCTTTTCCATAAGATATGTGCATATATATATATATATATATATATATATATATATATATATATATATATTTCGTGCACATTAATTATATTTTGTGTGTATAAATATCTTGAATATGCATGCAGGACATTTCCTATTGACGAATCTCCTACTGGAGAAGATGAAGGCCACGGCCAAAGAGACTGGAATACAAGGAAGAATAGTTAATGTCTCATCTTCTGCTCACCGCAGAGGTGATGGATCTTCGTTTCATATCGACAAGATAAACGACCGGTCAAGGTTATAACCTTACTCCCACCATTAATAATCGGAAGAAATAGTTCGTTTTTCCGTGAGATCGAATGAATCCATCCAGCCATGATGCGTTATGTCTCCACCTGCTAACCACTAGAGCTACGAGACTTTCGACTTCCATATATCTCCTAGAGTTTATTCGCGAATTTCACGTAGGACTAAGCATTTGTTTCATTACTTTCCTCTTCTAACAGGTACAAGCCTTTCAATGCATACGCTCAGTCAAAGCTAGCGAACATACTTCACGCAAATGAGCTATCCAGGCGGTTAAAGGTCAGGATATTTGTTGAATAAAAAATACTATTTGTACCTCCAAATATCAAGACTTTAGTCTTGAATCAATGTTGTCAAAATTGGATCGGATCCTAAAATTGTAAAATCCTAACAAAAAGGGAGAATCCAGATCAAGATTCTTAATTAAATCTATATAAATAAAAATCAAATAGATATGAAAATTATGGATAATTCAAATATAAAAGATATCATGCATAATTGATAAACAGATCCTCAAGAAACAAGTAGGTTCTAAGCATGCATCATGCACAAAACAAATTAACCGACTCGAATAGTGAGTAGGATTGTAGATATTAAAAACCCAAAAGCCCACGATATTTGCCATGTAGTAGATGTTTCTGATTCTTGTCCACAACAGTAAAATGCTTCCATATTATTTTCTTTTTTCCATCCTCCAAAATCAAAGGAAAAAAAGAGCACAATTTGAAAGTCATCTCAAATGAAACTTCATAAATCACAACAACCACTTTCTTCTATCTTTCCTAAGCCGTAGAAGTGCACTCCAATGAAAGAACACATATTCTGGAAAAAAAAACGAGGAGAAAGAATTTGAATTTTTTTTTCCTTCTTCTCAAATCATAGTTTTAATTGGGAGAAGAAAAAGAACACGAAATAGAGATTTGATCTAATAAAAGAGTAACACACAAAAGTATATAACAACTTAAAATTGCAAACAAATCAAAAATAAAGTCAAAATATGATCTCAAACACAAATTGGGTCCGTTTGGATCAAGATCATCCGATCCAGGTCAGGTCCCGATTCCACAAATTTAATGTGAAGTTCTTGGGGTATCATTCTATACTAATCCTATGGAAGCAAAGCTTCAGAGAATAAGTTTATTATGGTTAAATTCTAATGTGAAGCTAATTACAAATTATAGGAAGAGGGAGCAAATGTGACGGCCAACTCTCTGCACCCAGGAGTAATAGCCACTAACATAATCCGCTACACAAATTTAAATGGTATTTGTGTTCTTGGCACTCAAAACCACTCTCTTTAAGTATTTATAAACTATGAAAAAGCTTATTAAAGTTGTGCATATTTCGCAGAAACTGTAGCAAATTTTCTATTTACATTGGCCAAACCATTTATAAAGACAATACCACAGGTACATTTGTTATATTTCCTGCAGAAATTGTAGCAGCTTTTCTTGTTTACATAGCATATTTTCTGCCATTTTTTTGGGTTATTTAGTTTTAGGGTACCGTATAATATTAAAACCTTGTATTCATGTCTCTATATTGTCCAGAAAAGGACTTGGGTCTTGTCCTAACGGCTGACTGTCCAAAATAGAAACATAAACTTAGATTTTGAATATTATACTAGACCCTAAAATGAAACGGAAATATGTGAGGCTGTGACTTGGGTTATTTAGTTTTGTTTGTTTGCTTATATCCTGATCGCAGTAACCACACAAATATATTCTGGACAGTATTCAAAAATTTACTTTTAGGTCTTCATTTTGGACGGTCGGCCAAGTCAACCGTTATGATGGAATTCAATCCCTATTTTTTACAATATGGAGACCTAAAAAATAAAATTTTCAATGTCATTCAAGACCCTAAAACTAAATAACCCTCTCTTTTCTTCAAACAAAATCTTGAAATACAAAACACAAATGTGTGCAGGGAGCTGCAACCAACTGCTATGTAGCAGTACACCCAAACGTAACAGATGTGACTGGTAAATTCTTTGTGGACTGCAATATAGCGACGCCTTCTATCAGAGCAAGAGACGAAGCTCTAGGCAGGAGGCTCTGGGATTTCAGTGAGGATCTCATTCAAAGAAGCAGAAGACCCACATGAGATGATGCATCTTTAATTCCTGTGAATATTTTACTACTGCATCCAGTTCTGATGCTTGTTGAAACTTGAAAGTTACAATCTGTATGAAAGTTACATAATTATTTGTTTCAACTAATTTCTTACAAATAAATTTCTCCATATAAAATTTTCTGTGTCATTAAACATTCATGATTCATGTATAAGGTTACACCCATGTTTCTTTATGTACTTGAAAGCACAAGTAATTATGAGATGAGATATGGGGTTATGACAAAATTATTTGTTTGGTTTTTGGCTAAGCACATCGACTAACAATGCTAGCTTAAATGTTTATTGGTATAATCGAAATTATACTATATTTCTATGTAAGTCATGGTAAGAAATGAGTTTATGGGTTGTTCATGAGCTGAAGGTAAATTCAAGAATTCATGAGTAGACAGTAATTTCTTCTTCGGTTAGTGGTAACTTATAGTAGACAATGGATTATGTTTGCACCCATTACCAATTTTGGTTAGTTTTGCCAAACAGGTTTGTAAGAGCAATGCTTTTCTTTTTCTTGACCTTTATATAAATTTTCTTTTTAACACTAAAAAATATAGAAGACACAGAGGAGTACGGAGGAAGGGCAAACACAGTTCCCAATTAATCCATATATTATATTAACTTTTGGTTAGCATGAGGGATTTTTTAACTTTTGGTTAGTCCGAGAGGATTCTTAACTGGGACGACCATGGCTCAAGGCAAGCTAGACGACAGTCCAGGTTCTAAAGACTAAAGGGTTGCCGGGATGAGGGGGCACGCTAGCGGCCGGTAGCGGCGCCGGCAGCGCGCTCGGGGGGGGGGGGGGGGCGGCGGTGCGCACTGGGTGGAAAGAGGTAGAGAGGAGTGTGGGGAGACGGGTTGGGATAGTTTAGGTAAAATAAAATTTTATGGTATCAAGTTATAAATAAAAATAGTATAGTGTATTAAGTTGAAAAAAGGAAGATAGTTGAAGGTATCAAGTTGAAATTTAACCTAAACAAAATATAACATACATTTTTCATATAATGAATAATTATTACTAATCTAGGTAAATTGCCACGCGTTATAAAAGAGATGGCACCTTATAAATGCTTCAAATTCAAGAAAAATCTTAAAAAAATTGTGAAAGATTCGTGATTACTGCCGCAGGCGCACACACATATATATGTTTGAAAAAAGATAGAAAAATGGGTCATTAGAGATATTTTGGTAATTTCTATATTTTGGAACTGACAATAGCAATATTGTGAGACAATATTTCGTAATAAACTGTCTCATCGAACGAGCAAATGCCGATTAACATTTTAGAGGTACACTTGGTAATATACTTTTTTTTTTTTTTTTTTTTTCAAAGGTTGGTTTGTCAATATACAATGAATCTATGCAAGGTTACTTTAAACAAACTAACACAACAAATAGTGTGTGTGTTGCGCTAAAGGGTTTGAATTTTCACCAACATGTTTGTTGGTGGTTATATAAAGGGTTTCCTTATATAAACCACATTTTGAATTCATTCAGACACACCATATAAGTTATATTATTTTCTATTATACATCGAAGATTAATCTATGTGAAGGGCTTTTGCAGCATCAAACTCTCAATGACTGAAGTTCTATCGACATATTTTATCTTGGGGGATGAATTTGATGTAACCCGTCATAGTGAAAATATCATCTTAAAAATATTGCAATCCTTGACTCAAGCTTCACCTATGCAAGTTATGTTAAAAATTATTGTGCTTGTTGATTCATGAGATGAAGACCAATAATTAATTGCGGAAGCGTACATGAATCCATTGCTAGGCTTGATGGATCTTAAAGCGGTCGTCTCTCTTCATGTGGTTTGATCTTCCAACCCGCTACGGTCCTTAATAACAAAGATGAAAACTTTGTTCCTCTCTTTGTTGATGGGGATATAGAATATAATAGAGAAAACCCTCTCTTGGAGGTCGTATGAGTTGGGGATCATAACCCTAATAAAAATATATATTTATATGTTTTTGATATTTCTAATTTGATCCCTTATCAAATTAGATTTATCTCCGGTATCTACATATTATTTCCATGACAATTATACACTTAAGCCAATTTTTCAAATAGACCATTTTAATATGGTTTAATTATTTAGATAGCCTAACACAATTAATTTTACTAGAAATTGCTGTGAAACCCAATTTCGGAATTGGGCTTTATGAAAAACCCACCCGCATGGTGGGTTTTATGAAATGCCCATAATTATATATTTCCACGTTAAATATTATAAGATTCCATTTAGATGCTCTATTGTCATTTGTATAGTTCCAAAAATATCCCTTCGTGCAAATTTGGTCATA
Source organism: Iris pallida (assembly GCA_029216955.1). Taxonomy (NCBI): domain Eukaryota; kingdom Viridiplantae; phylum Streptophyta; class Magnoliopsida; order Asparagales; family Iridaceae; genus Iris; species Iris pallida. The sequence goes on from JANAVB010040417.1 coordinate 8,514,823, forward strand.
TATTTATGATTCTGATTTCTCAAACTCAGATTTGGATTGCGATTTTATTCTTCTTCTTCTTCACGAGAGATCTGAATTCTATTGTTCTCATCTTCAGCAGAGATCGCAAATATCGTTCGTTGTTCACCGTGATTTTCTTCAGTCGAACTTCGCTCATCATCATCGTCATCATCATCATCTTCTTCTTCTTCTTCTTCTTCTTCTTCTACTTCTTCTTCTTCTTCTTCGTGGAGTGATTTGAAGTTTTTCGGCGATTAGGTCAATTGTGGAGAGAAGATCATCTTCTTTTCTTTTTTATAGATCTTAATACAAGGTGAGAGTTTAGATATGTAGAAATTCATACATCATCTTCGTCCAGTCGCAAATTTTTTGTTGAATTTGAATTTGTTATGAAGATTATTAACTGAGCAACGATTATAGAGAATGACCATTATCCGTTAGAATTGACCGGAGAATGAACATTTTCCATTCAGAATGATCATTCTCCATCTGTTTTATACGGAGAATGTCAGAAATATGTGTTGTCCTATTTTGTGATCTCTTCTGTTTTTATGTTATCAGGGGGGAATGGATTCAAGCTGTTTAGTTAATCTTTGTTTCAAGAGAGACATAGTTTCCTGCCGTGTCACACATGAAAGTACCGTGAAATTTTTAAAGCATCAAGTGTGTGATCGATGGACTTCTTTGGATCCACTTTTCTTTCGTTTCAAATTTTTGCATTCTGATAGGACTGAACTGTATGTTGACAGTGATTTTTGGCTTCGGTCCTTGGTTGGGGGTTTCAATGGTACCCATGACGTGAGCTTTGATCTATTTGTGGAGCAAGTATACCCTCCATGTTCTTCATCGACATCTTTTCCTTGTCAAAGCATTCCTATGGAACCTGTCTTCCTCTTCTAGTTCCTTGAGTAGTAGATGTTCTCCTACTGTAAAGGATAAACGAGTAATAGAATTTTATGAGGGCTCAATTGAGACAGTAAAGAAGAGGAAATCGGATATGTGGTCTGGATCAATTACAGGCGTTGGTTAGATTTTCCTAAATGGTGTTGAAGAAGTTAGGAACGCTGTTAGGAAGGTATGTTTTGAATCTCGTCATCCATTCCATATTCTAAAATCTGAGCCGGGAAGGTACACCGTTTGCTGCAAGAATTACAAGACCCATGCTTGTTTGTGGAGCTTCCATGCTATATCCATTTCGAAAGATAATCAAATTTTTGAGGTGAAGAGGTATGTGGGAGAACACAATTGTGGAGCTGGCTATATGGATAAAGGTAATATAGTTGTTCCAGCAAAATTTGTGAAAAGTTTGGTTAGTGACATTGTTCGGATGGATCCTAAAAAGTCGGCAAAATCAGTTGTTGATGAATTCAAGGTTGACTACGGTTTATCTCTTACCTACGGACATTAGGTTGGTGCACCAAGAAATGTATGGAGATGATGTTAGAGCTTACAGCGACTTGTGTTGGTATGTCGAAAAGGTAAAGGAAACCAATATTGGTTTCGTTATCGACTTTCAGAAAGATGATACGTCAATGAGGTTTCAGCTGCTTTTTCTTTCATATGGGGCTTATGTCGAAGGCTTTCAATATTGTCGCCCGATGCTATATTTGGATGCGACTTTCCTTACAGGAAGGTTTAGAGGGTGTTTGATGTCTGCTACAGCGAAAAATGGTAACCAACAGTTCTACCCTATTGCCTACGGTATAGTCTCGGGCGAATATGGTGACAATTGGGAATGGTTCCTTAAAAATCTCAAGAATGTTGTTGGATGTAGTAGGCGTATCGTTTTTCTTTCAGATCAAGGCACCGGTTTAGTTTCTGAAGTTCCCAAAGTGTTCCCTACTGCTTACCATAGCTATTGCTATTATCACATGAAGAATAACATACCACTGAAGGAGAAAGGAAATGAAAGAGTGTATCTGCATGTACTTGAAGCTTGGAGACAAGCAGTATATGCTCTAACTCCAGGTGTGTAAATGAGACAGATATATGCAACTTTTATGTGCATTTTTCTTTATTTTAACAAGTAGAATGAACATTCTCCGTGTAAATAACACGGGGAATGTCATTATCCGTATTAATTCACACGGAGAATGACATTATCTGTTTTAAATTATACACAGAATGTCATTCTCCGTGTCATTTCTCCGTCAGTTTAGAACGGAGAATACAATCCTCATGCGTTCTAACAATGGAAATGACTATTCTCCGTGCTATTCTCCGTGTTATTTTTCGTTTAAAAATACACGGAGAATGACATTCTTCGTGTTAAATTAAACGGAGAATGGTCCTTGTTTTTATGTGCTTGTTCCTTGATTTCCATCTTTATTAATTAGTCTTTTTTTCCTGTATAAAGGTGGGTATAAACAAGCAATTAAGAAGATTTATGATCTGAATTATGGTCATGTTGTGAAATGGATGGATAAACAAAAGCCTGAAAATTGGTCAAATGCATTCTTTCCGGGATGTAGATACGGCGAGGTTGCTTCTAGTTGTGCAGAGTCATTCAATTCATGGATAAAGGCTGAGAAGAAAATGCCTATTTCAGCACTTGTAAATGTCATCCGAGTGAAGATGATGAAGATGATCTCAGATCGCCACAAGGATGCAAGTGATTTCAATAACATATTGACTCTATACGCCGAGAATATGCTGAAGCAGCTTACAGATGATGGCATGTCTTATAAGGTATATCGGTCTGGTGATTTCGAGTTTGAGGTGATGGCAGATACTTCCTCCCACTTGGTGAATCTTCTTGATTGGCATTGTAGTTGTCGTAGATGGAAGGTATATGGATTCCCATGCAGTCATGCAATCTAATGCATCAGATTTGGTTCAGGCAAATCTGTCTACGATTTTGTGGAGCAGTATTGGACATCAGATTTCTACCAGAAGCTATATTCATGTGCTATTCGTCCAGTTCCAGATTCTGGAAAGCAGTTTGAAAATAATTCAATTGATTTGGTCCTACCCCCTGTTCCGAAATGGGGTCCCGGCCGACCAAAGGTGGACCGTTATAAGAGCAATTATGAAAACAAGGGAAAAGAGAAGAGGAAGGTTAGGTGCCATAATTGTCTTGAATTAGGTAATCACAATCGCAGTACTTGCCCTCTCCCCCCACGTGCTTCTACGGTGGTCGAGGAGGCAGTGCCCCCTCGTTAATACATATACATATATTCTTCCTTTTATATAACTGTTTTTTTCCATAATTTTTTACAATTTTGATATCAATGGTTTTATTTTGAAGTCTGTTATATCTAATGTGTCACAGTTTTTGAATGCATAATGATCATTCTCCGTCATTCTTAGACGGAGAATGCCATTCTCCGTTTCAAATTACACAGAGAATAGCATTCTCATTTGTTCTAACAATGAGAATGTTATTCGCCGTGTAATTTCCATTCGTTTTAACACTTAGAATGACATTCTCCGTGTTAGGTGACACGGAGAATGACATTCTTTGTGTCACCTAACACGGAGAATGTCATTCTCCGTGTTTTGTGACACGGAGAATGACATTCTCCGTTTCAATTTAACACGGAGAATGACATTCTGTGTGTTAGGTGACACAGATAATGCCATTCTCCGTTTTAGGTGACACGGAGAATGACATTCTCCGTGTCGATTTAAAACGGAGAATGATATTTAAAACAAATAATGACATTATCCGTGTGGATTTGAAAGAAGAATGTCATTCTACGTGTTAGGTGACACGGAGAATGACATTCTGTGTGTCACCTAACACAGAATGTCATTCTCCGTGTCACATAACACGGAGAATGACATTCTGTGTTAGGTGACACACATAATGTCATTCTCCGTGTTAAATCTCATTCTATGTGTTAATCTAGGACGGAGAATGGCATTATAAGTATTAAAACGAATGGAAATGTTCATTCTCCGTGCCATTCTCCTTGTAATTCAGGACGGAGAATGATATTCTCCGTTTCGGGTAACACGAAGAATGGAATTCTCATTCGTTTCAATACTGGGAAATCCATTCTCCGTTTTAACTTATATGGAGAATGAACATTCTCATGTGCTATAAGACTATAATTGTCATTCTTCGTTTAATTCAACATGGAGAATGACATTCTCCGTGTTGAATTAAACGGAGAATGGCATTATCATTTTAATTAAAACAGAAAATATCATATTCTAATGTGTACTTTAATTTAACACGGAGAATGAACATTCTCATTTGTACTTTGAATGTCATATTATCCGTGATTTTATTATAGAATGCACCGCAGATGTTACAAAGTATACAGACAGAGAAAAATGAAATTGAAACAGAAATTATAGAAAGAAATTCTTTTATTAATATGTGTTCAAAGGCTCTATTACAGATTAAGAAAGACTTTAATATGTGTTCAAAAGCTCTATTACAGATTCAGAAAGACTCATACTGTTCTTCTACAAAAGATCTATTACAAAGACTCATATTGTTCTTAAAGAAATCATCTATTACAAATTCAGAAAGGCCTAAAGAAGCATACAAGCGGGTTTATCTTCACAGAAGTGCAACCCTTATTCATCTTGGTGCACATACGAGAGGGTTTATCTTCACAGAAAATAGCATCGAAGCGTATTCCTCCTTTCCTTTACCCGCAACCCCGAATGCCGGAATGAGCAGAACAAAGCACAACTTGTGGCTCTGCCAAGGGAATGCTAGACCGTTTCCGAGAAGGGCATAGCATGACACCCCAACTTTTTGACAAAGCACGAGGACTGCCAAGATGTTGTTCAGGTTCGAACAAGGTCTTCCAATGTATCTCGAGATTCACTACAATGTGTTCTTCTACAAGGATATAACTACTTTGAACGAAGAGATCCACAGCCAACAGCCAACTGATTCCAGGCCATTCTCCTCTCAAAACTAAGTCAGGGTCGTGCATAATGGAAATGCTATAAAGATGATGGAGTTTGCTCCTCAAGAAAGCCCTTTATATAGGACATATTGTCCAATAAATGCAGATGAACCTAATAGTCAGTATAATGAATCTCATTTAATAGATTCATTCCGCAAACTACTCAACTGTCCACCCCCCCCAATAAAGAAGGTGGCATTTAATAGTTGTTACAAGTGTAATTTAAAACGGACAATGGTCTATCATGCATGGAATGACCATTCTCCGTTTTAAATACGGAGAATGACATTCTCTGTGTAATTTAAAACTAAAATTACCATTCTCCGTTTAAAACACGGAGAATGGCATTCTCCGTCTTGCTTAACACGGAGATTGACCATCGTCAGTGTTTTAAAACTAAAAAGACTATTCTCCGTGTTAAATAACACGGAGAATAGCATTCTCCGTCTTACTTAGCACGGAGAATACATTCTCCGTGTTAAGTAAGACGGAGAATTCTATTCTCCGTGCTATTTAACACGGAGAATGTTCATCCTTATGCGTTTTAACATGGAGAATGACCAATCTCCGTGTTATTTAACACGGGGATTGATATTCTCCGTTTTATTTAACACGGAGAATGGTCATCCTCATGCGTTTAAAAACTAGAATGACCATTCACCGTGTTATTTAGCACGGAGAATATCCATTCTCCGTTTTAAGTAAGAATTCTATTCTCCGTTTTATTTAACGCGGAGAATGTCCATCCTTATGCGTTTTAACATGGAGAATGACCAATCTCCGTGTTATTTAACACGGAGATTGATATTCTCCGTTTTATTTAACACGGAGAATGTTCATCCTCATGCGTTTAAAAACTGGAATGACCATTCACCGTGTTTTTTAGCACGGAGAATATTCATTCTCCTATAAGTACAACAGAGATAGGACATTCTCCGTGTTCATTAAAATGGAGAATGCCATTCTCCGTTTTAAATTACACGGAGAATGGCACAAAATGGCATTCCTCATTGTGAACTTGACACAGAATGGTCATTGAAAAATGATATATATATATATATATATATATATATATATATATATATATATATATATATATATATATATATATATATATATATATATATATATATAACAATGTAATACAAGACAGCAGATGTAACCAAAAGACGTAGACACAGAAGAATATAACTGCATTTTCATATATACAGAACAATGTAATATAATACAGAGCAGATGTAACAAAACGACACAGACACAGACACAGAAGAATATAACTGCATTTTCATTTTCATATATACAGAACAATGTAATATACAATTCTTTCTTAGTACATTGTCATTTTCATAATGTGTTTTACATTGTCATTTTCATAATGTGTTCATCATTTGTATTTGGACTTTTAAGCAACCTCTTAAGCCATTGCAACCTAACTTTTGTAAGCCTATTGTGAATTTTGTCATCGTCCTTTCCTTTTGCTGGTATTGTGAACGGATGAATCATCAAGCACATCATAAAATATGCTGTGTACAAGAGGCAGTTGGGTGCTTTTTGTTGTGGGTAATTTGAACAAAAGTTCGTATTTGTGCTTTCATACTCTATCGTCGCCTTGTATTTTTGCCTCATCATGTCAATTTTTCTCCTTATAATAGGCTCTAAGACCTCCCTCATATATTCTGCATCTGCCTTGCTCGATTCGTACGTGTTTTGCACCAAGGAGTTGTAGTGTGCCCACTCGTACGAGCTGAAGTTGAATGTCAGGAGTGTATAGTATTTTATACCATCATTAAAGACAGGAATGAATAGTCATTCTATGTCGTCCTGTAAATCCATGCTTAGGTCATCGACATCTGTTTTGAAAGTTCCAATGGCACCGGCTTTTGCATCTTCAACACGAGCATTGCGAATGATGGACTGTTTTCCAAAAAATAAAGACATAATAACATTAGTTAGTTTCATCAGTGTACACATGAATAGGAGGGATGTTTCAGTTTTGATTCTTACCAATGTGTGGGACAACATAAATGCAGACCACTTATGTTGCACCTCTTGTGAACTTGATTGTGGTTCACTTCTTGATTTTTCTTGTTCTTCTTTCATCATCATTATTATTATGTTTAGTATAGCAGCCTCCATGTCTTGATAGTTGAATATGTCTTGCATGTCTAATACTGTCAGAATAATTTCAACTTCATTTTGACTTGCAGGAGAACAATATACAAGATTACTGCACATAAATTTAGTTCAGTTAGATTAAATCAATAGAAATAGACAAAAATAATTGTGAAAAAGACGAAAGGAATATAGAAGAATACATACAATGGAGCCATCTTGTTTTTGAATACGAGGTCCTTGTAAAGCTGTTTCAGCTCTTCATCTGCCTCATTCCAAAGTCTGAGGTCCTCGCATTCCCTGAGTATGTCGCCATTTTTTTACCAGTTCTGCAATTCTGGCTTCTTCTTTGGATGCTGAATCATCCTTCTTATTGTTTTTTTGCTCTGGGTTTGGGTTGAGGTTTTGGCTTCGGATCGTCCTTAAGCTTCTGCCTTCTTGTTGTATTCTTTCCTTGGGGAGTAAAATCATCATTAGTTATTACATCTGATGGTTTTGGCCTCCTCTTTCCCCCCTTCCTAATACTGTTTTGCATACTTCTGGTTCAACAGGTTTGTAGGTATCATATACACTAGTTTCTGATATAACGGTGCATATGCAACAAATTATGTCTAAATGGAGCAATTTGACCATGATGTCTCACCCTCATTCTCTCTTAGAGCTTGACGTTAAAGTTATTTGGATTTAACTGTTAACTTTTGTTTGATAGCTTGAAAATATGCTTCCTTTACTATGAGGCGAATCATGTCACTTACAAAATTTACCAATTGACATGTGATATATTTTCTTACTAATTGGTGGACTATATGAAGTGCTCTTATTCTTATTGCACCTTGAGGTTGTTCTATTAAAGGGTCTGCCTGGTTTGGAATAGACTAAGGTCATCTAAGGTGTCCTTTCCAGGGTATACACTAATGGAATCGTTCATATACATCTTATTCTTTCGGATCATCTTAGTTAACTGTCCAGAATGACTTTCAGAATGTTAAAAGATATTATTTAGACTATAGATGCTATTCTCTTATAGTTGAAGAAACGTCTAAAGTTACTTCTGGCATGTCAAAAACTAACTTGTTAGACTGTTTGTAATTTATGCCAATTTTCTATCGTTTCCCCCAAAATATCTTCCCTAAAACTCAGATCCTGCATATTTTCTCTAGTTGTAGCAGAGAAAGAAGCTAATTTCTGAAGCTGTTGCCCTTGTCGGAACAGACTCACGAGTGGCCAAGAAATATTTTCACATAGCTTAACATCAAAGGTGGAATCACTTCCTGTATAGATTTTGTGGATGCACCTTCTACTCTATTTTTTGGGGAAAATACCTGTTTCTTTTAAGATATGATTCACTTAGAAACATCTTATTGAGAAGAGGTTCACTTGGAAAAAGTGGACAATTAACAGGCATCAAACACATGGGTTTTCTTTTCTGTTGATATTGAGAAGGGGTTCATTATTATCTATACTATAAGTTATACGGTCAGCTTTAGGACCCAAATTGGTGCTGGATTATTGAGAAGGTGCATGATTACTTGGGCATTTTTGTTGTTGTTTATTGTCAAGTCTCATTATGTTTTTTTACCATTTTTTCTTTAGGCTCAGCAACCTTTTGATCCTGCTACAAGCTATTATACATCAGTGTATCGACCTAGTGCTGACGGTGATGGTCGCTTCTCTCCTTTTTTTGCCCCTGGTGCTGCTACTAAGTACAATGGAAACATTGCAGTCTTACCTGCTCAGACTGGGCAGTCTGCTCAAGAGGTTTACTTTCTGAATTACCCGTTTTGGCTATGTTTCTTGTGTTTATTAAAATAATATTTTTCCTTGGTGGGTTTTCTGAAGTTCTCCTAAACATCCACACACTCTTTATATTTATGCATCTTTTAAATGCAAATGTGCCTTTGATTTTCTCTTCATCTTTTCTTCATGGACGCTGATTACTTCATGTTCTTTTTCTCAGAGTGCAAACTCTTTGGTTCTATCTTCGACTGACCCAGATCCTTTAGTAACCCAAACTGCTGGAGTTATGCTAGATATATAGAACATAAGCTATATCACTGGGAACAAAATAAATGGTTTTTTCTCTCAGGTGAGTAGAGCTCAATTATCTTCTTGTTCTTGTTCATCAATATATGATCTTGTGTGAACTTATTTTTATATAATAATGTGTTTTCTTCTCAATTTTGTGTAGGTTGGCGTATAATTTTTTGATGGTTGTGGATAGCTAGAAGGAAAGAGGAGATCGAACTGTCTTTTAGCCTACTGATATCTTGTAAATGGAATGGTTTATTTTGGACTACTAGGCGTACAACTACTTTTTGTACATCTTGAATGTTTTAATGACAACTATTTTTTGTACATCTTGAATGTTTTAATGAAACATGTTCATATTTTGGCAAACCTTTTCTATATTTTGATTGATCGAAATTGAAGTTGCGATTGAAATTGTTGAAATCAAAATTACGATTTAACATGAATTTCTATGGTTATTTGTATGTGATACAAAACAGGTTATTCAGATATGAAATTCTGTAGCAAATTTATAGCACTCAAAACGTCTAAATATAATAGCGTTTTCCAAAACTGTTGGCCGCTATCACGATAGCATATGACGAACGCTATAATAAATCAAATCATCTACAACATATTTATGAACGTTATAATTCATCTACAGCATTCACGGACTCTATAAAGCATCTACAGCATTCACAAACGCTATAAACAATCCACAGTACTCACGAACGCTATAAACCATCTATAGCATACACGAACGCTATAATCTATCTACAGCATTCAAGAACGCTATAATGTTATAGCGTTCACATGCCTTGACATACTATAGCGTGGGCAATTATAGCGGACAGAATATGCTATAGAAGGCTTTCTATAGCGTTCTGCGCATGCTATTGTAGGCCATATTTGTTGTAGTGTAACAAGGAGAATGACATTCTCCCTGTATTTTAACACGGAGAATGTCATTCTCCGTGTTAAATCACACGGAGAATGACATTCTCCGTATAATTTAGCACGGAGAATGTCATTCTCCTTGTATTTACAAGGAGAATGACATTCTCCGTGTTAAATTTACAAGGAGAATGTCATTCTCCGTGTTAAATTTATAAGGAGAATGACATTCTCTTTGTAAATTTACAAGGAGAATGTCATTCTCCGTGTTAAATTTACAGGGAGAATGACATTCTCCGTGTTAAATTACATGGAGAATGACATTCTCTGTGCTAAATTATACGGAGAATGTCATTCTCCTTATAAATTTAACACGGAGAATGACATTCTCCTTGTAAATTTAACACGGAGAATGACATTCTCCTTGTAAATTTACAGGGAGAATGACATTCTCCGTGCTAAATTATACGGAGAATGTCATTCTCCCTGTGATTTAACACGGAGAATGACATTCTCCGTGTTAAAATACAGGGAGAATGTCATTCTCCTTGTTAATTTACAGGTAGAATGACATTCTCCGTGTAATTTAACACGAAGAATGACATTCTCCTTGAAAATTTACACTACCAAATTACAGTACTTTAGCGACGGCCATTTAGCGACGGAAATTTTCCGTCGCTATCACCGTCGGATCCCCGACGGATTTGTGACGGAATACCGATGGAAAGCAGTGGACAATTTTTTTTATTTTTTTATGTCCATATCCGTCGCTATGCCGTCGATAGGTAGTCGGCCATGTAGCGACGGTTTTATATCCGTCGCTAGAACGTCGCATATTTTGGCGGCAAAAGCCTAAAATATTGGCGCGAGATTTACTGACGACTTAGCGACGGAATAATCCGTCGCTACTCGCGCGAGATTTACTGACGCATTAGCGACGGAATAATCCGTCGCTACTCCGTCGCTAAATTTACGTTCCAGACTTAAGTTGAAACGACGGGGGGAACTTTTTCATTCCCCCCAAATTTCACTCTCTCTCCTCTCTCTCTCTCTCTCTCTCTCTCTCCCGCGGTGATCGATCGGCGACCCCCTCTCCTCTCTCTCCCGCGACGGTGATCGGCGACCCCCTCTCCTCTCTCTCTCCCAAAGGTATTCCCCTCTCCCTCTCCCTCTCTCTCTCTCTCTCTCTCTCTCTCCTCTTTCTCGCTCTCTCTCTCCGCGCGCGCGCGCTGGTGGTCGTGGGTTGCAGCGGGCCGGGGGGCGTCGTGGGCTGCGGGGGCGGCTGTCGACTGCGGGGGGCGGCGGTGGCGGCGGGTGTGGCGGGGGGTGTGGCGGGGGGCGGTGGGACTGGGGGCGGGAGGGAAGCGTTGGAGGGATGGGGCTGCGCGCGGGGGCTGGCCACGGGGTGCGGGGGGGTTGCGGAGGGGGGCTGGCCCGTGCGCGGAGGGCGGGGGGTGTGGGGAGGGGGCTGGTGGGATCGAGGGGCGCGGGCAGCGTTGGGGGGGGGGGTACGATGGGGGCGGGGGCTGGCCGCGGGGTGCCGGGGGGGGGTATGTGTGGAGGGGGGGCTGGCCGCGGGGTGGCGGAGGGTGTGGACGGGCGGCGGTGGGAGAGGGCGGGGGGTGTGGAGGGGGCGGTGGGAGGGGGCGGTGGGATGGGGCGGGCAGCTGCCTCCTCCTCTCCCACAGACACACACACACACGGACAAACACACACACACGGACACACACACACACGGACACACACACACACACACACGGACACACAGACACACACACACACAGACACACACACACACACACACGGACACACACGGACACAGACACACGGATACACACACACAGACATATATATATATATATATATATATATATATATATATATATATATATATACATATATACACACAGACACACGTCGTGAAGTCTAGTATATATATTTGATTAGCTAAGGTAGAAGTTTAGCCTAATTAAGATTAGTTTTGACAGAGTTGACTTGGACTCCTAATTTGACCTAGAACTAGCCTAGTTAAGGGGGCCGGGCATTGTTGGGGTGGCTTACTGCATCCATATTGCACCTGCCCAGCTCATCATCCCTTGTGTGCAGTCAGATGATACCCCTACACAAATAAGTACTTATCAAAAATCTGTTGTTTTCTGTGTATGGAGTGTTTTTTTGGCATGGGATGATGGCTTTCGAATTACATTGGACTAAAAACTGAAAATTAGTACATTGTTTGTGTTTACTGATTTAAGGATGATTAAATCATTAGGTTTAATCCTATGTCATGTCTGGGTTTAAGTTATATGTTATGATTCATGTTGGCATGGGGATTTTGGTTTTTGAATTTGAGCTGTTACATTCTTTTACATTCTGTTACATATACTTACCAGATGGCACCCATGACCCGAGGAGCAGCACGTCGTTTGAAGAAAACAGTGAATGCTGAGGTGGCTCCTCCTACAGTTGAGGAGGAAGTGGCACCGGTTGCTAGTGAGACCGGGAGTTCTAGTCATCTAGCACCGGTAGCTAGTAATGCCGAGAGTGCTTTTGATGCAGTCCTGGCAAGGGACGACGCCTCTCCTCGCACCAAAAATCTCGCTTTTCGGAGGTGGTTGCGTGAAAGTATCACTGAGCGTTTGCGTGAGCAGCGTGGCAAGCATTAGCTATTAGTACTTATTTGTATTGGACTATTTTTATTGGGTTGTTTTTGTTTTAGACTATTTGTATTGGACTACATATATGAATTAGAACTGTGTCAATCTCTGGATTATATTGGACTACGACACCGCGGTAACATAGTTCCTGCAGCCATTCGACTGGCGAGGCAGAAACTATGTATCCGTAGATAAAGTGGACTGTCCTCCGACCCTCATTCCTCGGCAATGATGATACGACAACCAACCGGAGAGGATACTCCGAGAGATCCATCTGGGTAGGACGTATACTCTGAGAGATCACCCTTACAGAAATGATATCAGTAGTAGGATCGAATGTTGGAGAAGATATTATCACAGTATACGTCCTCTCCTCCACGATGGCTCTAGACCCATCTGCTCGTCCCTGCTTCCATTCTTCTTATTTGACTCTCTCAGCCACACATGATATCCAGCTCAAGTGTAGAGTAGGCGGAAAAGAAGGGGACAGGAATAGGAGGGGGAAGCAGCACAGCCGACGGCATGACCCGGAGGAAGTACAGAGGTTTTCTTCAACATACGTAGGAGGACTATAAGGATTTATCTTTTCACAATATGTCATCTTGTCAAAGACCCTTAATGTGACAACCATGTTACCGCGGTGTCGGAAGACTAACATGTCATAATTTTCTAAGCCGTGTGTTTTGACATAATCATCCCAACTCTTTCCTCCTGTGTCATAATCTCGCATTATTATATAGAACTGAAATCCGGTTGGGAGGATTATGTCAAAACACACGGCTTATAAAATTATGACATGTTAGTCTTCCGACACCGCGGTAACATGGTTGTCACATTTAGGGTCTTTGACAAGATGATATGTTGTGTTTACATATATCCTTATAGTTCTCCTACGTATGTTGAAGAAAACCTCTGTACTTCCTCCGGGTCATGCCGCCGGCTGTGCTGCTTCCCCCTCCTATTCCTGCCCCCTTCTTTTCCGCCTACTCTACACTTGAGCTGGATATCATGTGTGGCTGAGAGAGTCAAACAAGAAGAATGGAAGCAGGGACGAGCAGATGGGTCTAGAGCCATCGTGGAGGAGAGGACGTATACTGTGATAATATCTTCTCCAACATTCGATCCCACTACTGATATCATTTCTGTAAGGATGATCTCTCAGAGTATACGTCCTACTCAGATGTATCTCTTAGAGTATCCTCTCCGGTTGGGTTGTCTTCTGAGCCATCCGTTCTCACACTTAAAATACAGGGATTGGATTCTGTGTTTCGTATTTTCGGCGAACCCAGGGATTGGATTCTGTATTTTGTTTTTTGGTTTCTGTATTTTGTTTCCAGCTCCATTTGCATTAATCTACGGTACGACATGGTGATCAGGACATATATAGTCCCTGCAGCCATTCGACTGGCGAGGCAGAAACTATGTAGCCGTAGATAAGTTGACTGTCCTCCGACCCTCATCCCTCGGCAATGATGATACGACAACCAACCGGAGAGGATACTCCGAGAGATCCATCTGGGTAGGACGTATACTCTGAGAGATCATCCTTACAGAAATGATATCAGTAGTGGTATCGAATGTTGGAGAAGATATTATCACAGTATACGTCCTCTCCTCCACGATGGCTCTAGACCCATCTGTTCGTCCCTGCTTCCATTCTTCTTATTTGACTCTCTCAGCCACACATGATATCCATCTCAAATGTAGAGTAGGCGAAAAAGAAGGGGACAGGAATAGGAGGGGAAGCAGCACACCGGCGGCATGACTCGGAGAAAGTACAGAGGTTTTCTTCAACATACGTAGGAGCACTATAAGGATATATCTTTTCACAATATGTCATCTTGTCAAAGACCCTTAATGTGACAACCATGTTACCGCGGTGTCGGAAGACTAACATGTCATAATTTTCTAAGCCGTGTGTTTTGACATAATCATCCCAACTCTTTCCTCCTGTGTCGTAATCTCGTATTATTACATAGAACTGAAATCCGGTTGGGAGGATTATGTCAAAACACACGGCTTATAAAATTATGACATGTTAGTCTTCCGACACCGTGGTAACATGGTTGTCACATTTAGGGTCTTTGACAAGGTGATATGTTGTGTTTACATATATCCTTATAGTTCTCCTACGTATGTTGAAGAAAACCTCTGTACTTCCTCCGGGTCATGCCGCCGGTGTGCTGCTTCCCCCTCCTATTCCTGTCCCCTTCTTTTTCGCCTACTCTACACTTGAGCTGGATATCATGTGTGGCTGAGAGAGTCAAACAAGAAGAATGGAAGCAGGGACGAGCAGATGGGTCTAGAGCCATCGTGGAGGAGAGGACGTATACTGTGATAATATCTTCTCCAACATTCGATACCACTACTGATATCATTTCTGTAAGGGTGATCTCTCAGAGTATACGTCCTACTCAGATGTATCTCTTGGAGTATCCTCTCCGGTTTGGTTGTCTTCTGAGCCATCCGTTCTCACACTTAAAATACAGGGATTGGATTCTGTGTTTTATATTTTCGGCGAACCCAGGGATTGGATTCTGTATTTTGTTTTTTGGTTTCTGTATTTTATTTCCAGCTCCATTTGCATTAATCTACGGTACGACATGGTGATCAGGACATATATAGTCCCTGCAGCCATTCGACTGGCGAGGCAGAAACTATGTAGCCGTAGATAAGTTGACTGTCCTCCGACCCTCATCCCTCGGCAATGATGATACGACAACCTATCACTATATCTTATATAGTAGTAGATGATGTCTTAGTATTACATTATGTGAGTTCATCTTGATTCTGTTACGTTCTTCAAATACTATATACGATAAGATCATATACTACACCATATGTACAGAACATAGATGATTCACACTAATGTATGCTAGAATGAATTTTGGGTTGTGTATTCTGAGCCATCCGTTCTCACACTTGAAGATAAATTTTCAGTATAACGACGGATATTAGGTTACTCTTCAGTATAATTGATGTCTTTTCTTGGATAATTGGTGTGCATTAAATTCGTATGTGCATATTTCGTCTATGTGATTTTTGGATATATACCTACGCTGGGTTATAAGCGATGATCTGATATACAAAGGAGGTGCTGCCGAAATTTTTGTAGACATTTGGATACATTGTATGTTCGAATATTTTTTTTATGTTTGGATAATTTAATGTTGGATATTGGATATATTGTGTTGGTAATATTTTGTTGGATATTGGATACGTTGGATATTGGTGTCGGATATGGATATTTTGCATATGGATATATGGTGTTGGATATTGGATACGTTGGATATTCGTGTTGGATATGGATATATGGTGTTGTATATGGATATTTTGCATGTTTGATATTGTGTTGGATGTGTTGTACAAACAGGAAAGAGTCTGTTTGCAGTATTTTTTTTTCAAAAATTAGAAGTTAGCGACGGACTGGCGACCACTCAGCGACGGATAGTCCGTCGCTAACTGGAGAAACTGAGTTTAGCGACGGAGTGGCGACGGAAAAACCGTCGCTACCTGGAGCATTTCAATAAAGCGACGGATTGGCGACGGACCATCCGTCGCTATCTGTAGGAGTTTAATGTATCGACGGATTGGCGACGTAATATCCGTCGCTACCTGGAGAATTTTACATTGAGCGACGGTTTAGCGACGGAACGTCCGTCGACCTAGTTCTGTTTGATGTCCATAAATTTTGCTGTTAGCGACGGATGTTTTGTCGCTAATACGCTTTTACCGACAAATTTACGACGGATTAGCGACGGATATTGCGTATCAGAAAATCACTGATACGGTTTTGCCGACTCTTTAGCGACGGAGTATTCCGTCGCTAAACCTATATCTTGATACATGTTTTGACGAAAGCTAGTCGGTAATCCGTCGCTATATATATTTAAATGAGCCGACGGTATTCCGTCGCTAAGTCGTCGCTGAGCGACGGAGTAGCGACGGATATGTTTTAGCGACGAGGTTATTCCCGACGGCTGTTTTACCAAAATATCCGTCGGTATTTATTTTTGGCGATGGAATACCGACGGATAAGGCCGTCGGTAAATCCATGTATTTTGGTAGTGTTATAAGGAGAATGTCTCCGTGCTAAATTATATGGAAAATGTCATTCTCCTTATAAATTTAACACGGAGAATGACATTCACCTTGTATATTTAGAGGGAGAATGACATTCTCCGTATAATTTAGCACGGAGAATGTAATTCTCCTTATAAATTTAGTACGGATAATGTCATTCTCCGTGTGTTTTAACACGGAGAATGACATTCTCCGTGTTAAAATACAGGGAGAATGTCATTCTCCTAGTTAATTTACAGGGAGAATGACATTCTCCGTGTAATTTAACATGGAGAATGACATTCTCCTTGTAAATTTACAGGGAGAATGACATTCTCCGTGCTAAATTATACGGAGAATGTCATTCTCCTTATAATTTAACACGGAGAATGACATTCTCCTTGTAAATTTAACACGGAGAATGTCATTCTCCTTGTAAATTTAACACGGAGAATGATCAAGACCATTCTTAGTGACATTTAACACGGAGAATGATCAACGAATCATGAAAATAAGTTAAAGTTATACCTTCTTTTTGGATAGCAGGCTTCTTCTCCTTATATGCAACTTTTTTAATTATCCGTTTCTTTGATCCTCCGTCATTCTCTTTTGGATTTGATGATGGTGATTCTCCGTCACTCTCTTTTTGATAATCTGCTTCTTGATTTGGTAATGTCTTCGATTGTGACGACATTGTGCGAATGTCTCGAATGAGAGGAACGTTTGAAATTTTTTGGAGGAGAAATCCTAGATTTTGGAGGAACGTTTGAAGATTTTTGGAGAAACCCTAGATTTTGGAGGAGAAACTGATCGTCTTATCGAAGAAGAGAGAGTACGAAACGTTTTTTTTGCTTTTTGTTTTTGAATAGCAGGGTTCGGGTTTGTTTGGAAAAAAAATTATAAGAAAGGGCAAAAAGGTCATTCGAACCCGCTTTTATATATTAATAGATAATTCTGGGCACGCGATGAAATGTTATTTTGCTGTGGGTTTTACATAAAACTTTTACAATTTTTGGGCATTTCATAAATTTCCCCTTAATTTTACATGCGTGGTCTCTATTATTGAATAATTCCAACAAGTTACAGTTCTATAACAAATTTATATAACATCGTTCTTACATTTGTTTTTTCTCTCATAAACAAGTGCTTTGCTGTATTTATATTATGTCAATTTTTTTTTTTTTTGTTATCTTTTATAACTTTCATCATTGCAAGTAATTTTTTTTTTTTTTGGTTAAAGGCCAAAAGCAATTACTCTCTCTTATCCCATCTCATAAGCAAACTTAGGCTAGTAGTTGCTAACTTAGGCTAGTAGTTGCAAACTTTTAAAAAAAATTATAGTATTGATATATGTCTAATGAGGCGGTCTAAATATTCTGAACTATTTTACTCTTAACAAGTATTAAATATGATTGTAAAAAGATAAAAAAATATTTCTCTAAACAAATTTAAAAGAAAAAAACCCCTAAATTCAAGATATTTAGTTGCAAATAGGCTTTCCTTTTATTACTGAAATATGATAGTACATATAATGGATATTTTTTAGTAAACGTCTGCATTTTTTTTTTTTTTTCGTGCAGACTCAGATTATGTCACGTTTATCAGGTCTCACGGTATTTCATCATTGTCATTGCACCTCTGTCAACATTGGCACCCTCTAGGTCGTGCACGAGATAAAGGATCGGTCGCACCCGCTCACCCGCAGGCACAAGGCTAGGTAACTTCTCTGATCCCGTGCCCGAGTCGAGACACGTTCACGGACCGGTCGCATCTGCACGAACGCTCGTTCGAGGCGAGATAATATGCACGAGTCCAGTAACGGTCGCTCGAGGCGAGACAAACGCCTCAATTCAAAAATATAGAAACTAGTATGTAGTCTCATTATTTTTTAAAAAAATAACAAATGCCCCCTACTTCTTTGTAAATCAACAAAAATATTGGTTAAATAGTGGAGGTATATCTTAATTTTTTATTTGTTCCATACATAGGAATATATGTATTTGCTAATTTTTTTTAAAAAAAAAGTAAAGACATGCTAGTTTCTATATTTTGAATGTGGATATTTGCTAAAATATCCCTAAATCTAATTAAACCAACTATAGGTGGTAAATTCTCTTTGGCTTTCCTTTTATTTCTGAAATAAATTATTTAAATCTAAGGGATATCTCAACAAACGCCTCCATTCAAAATATAGAAACTAGTATATACTTTCAGTATTTTTAAAAAACTAGCAAATGTTCCATATTTTTTTGTAAATTAGTCAAAATATTGGTTAAATAGTGAAAATATATCTTAAAGTTTTATTTGTTCCATATAAAGGAATGAAGGTATTTACTAAGTTTTTTTTTTAAAAAAGGTCAAGGTATATGCTAGTTTCTTCATTTTGAATGTGTATATTTGCTAAAATATTAGTCCTCGTGGCCGTATGTCACGCCCCGCTCCCAAAATAAGGCGAGCCGAGTACGTAACAACATCCCCAGGCTACGCAACATATAAATACTCCAGTACCCATATTCGCGATTGTCGCCCGTAGAGTTCTAGGATAGGTTGATCATAGGTCACATGATGCATAGAATAATAAATGACATGTTGATTAAAGGATATTCTAAACTATGAACAGAAATTTTATTATTCTACCCAATTACAACCATTTACCCAATACATATTTTACATTACCAGCTATAAAGTTTTACTAGTTGATACCAAGTCAACCTCCTCTTTGTCTCATTCATAAAAACTTCTCTTCAGTGTGCATCTGCATTCTCTCCTGTCCTTCATCAAAACCTAGTGAACAAAACTAGGTCGTCAATACGACGAGCAAGCCCTCAGTCAAAGGAGTTAAGTAAGGTAAGATGATAAAATTATCGAAATTGAACTGAGGGAAATGATAATTTAAAAGGTATATTCACTGATAAAAATTTCTTATCGTATTAACATCTTTTCCTAAAAGAATGCAGGTGTCAGGTATAAATGTGTAAGTAATCAAACAAATTTTGTATATAAAAAAAAATGCAATATTTAGAGAAACACTTCTGGATCACACAACTTCTATTTCCTCAACAATAATCCCATTTACCCTGGATCAGGTTTATACTAAATGGACGGTGCTTAGATTTATCCGTCCCATTAGTATCATGATCACATATTGATGTGATAAAATCAGGATAACACATGAATGGTTTTCCGAGTTATCGGAATCAAGTGTTATAACAATTGTCGTATGACTTGAAATTTTTCAAGAATATCGGAGCAGGCTACATTGGATGTTACAGGACCGAATTCGAAGATTCGGAATCCAATGGAAAAATAGGAAACAGGAAACAGGAAACAGGAAAGTGAGCTAAGCCTCACCCCGACAGACCCGTATGGCCATACGAGTGCCGGTAACAGGAACTGATCAGTTTTGTAAAATATAATATTGCAAAGATTTCGAAGGTGTGATCCAAAGTTTTCTCTCCCATCCCAAATGCAATTCTTACCAAAATGTAACTTAGTTAAAGTACATTTAAATTTTGTATCTCGTTTTTCGTGTGATAGAGAACACACATTAAACGAGAATAAAGTTAAGCAGGAGATTCCGTCTTAGCGGAAATAAAATGTCAAACTAGAATTTGTGCGCCTAAGGCAACACTTTCAAGGATTTCAGGGTTATGTTTGTATTAGAAACTTTAATAAAATCAGGAACTAGGGTTTAATCATTTCGACCATTTCGACATTTCTAAAATGGCTAACTCTGAAATTTCTCAAAAATTTCGGCAGAGTCTCCTTTGTATTTACTGACCCGAAAATATTCCAGAACATATAAATACAAAGAAATAGTAAATGGGCACGCCGACCCCTTCGGTGGAGCAACCCTCAACACCGGCAACACGCAAATATAAATCGGGTACGCCGACCCCTTCGGTGGAGCAACTCTCAACACCAGTAAACACATGCAGTTATATATAAGTTGATAAATCAATTCCGGACAAAGAACCTTCTTACCAATCTATACTTTACCTTAGCAATTAGCTATTTTGCAAATTTAGCACTGATTTTGGGTTAGCTACACAAGTTCAACAAACTCAATACAATCCATAAATTATAAAGTTACACATACTAGATCACAAAACCATATAAGAATAATTACTCTTAATAAATTGCATATTAAAATATCTCATTTGCACTTTATGGATTAGAATAAAATTTCCCTTTTAGAAAATATTTTCGAACTTATCGAGATACAGGCTAGAAATTAGAGTTTTGTCTTTTGGAGATTTCCAAGGTCTGAGAGTATTAGGTTCAACTTGATTTATAATTTTACATCGCCTAGACTAAATTTAAACCTCATATTAGAATATGAGCTAATAAAAGAAAAATTAAAGTAACTTTAAAATT